>SKCR01030359.1:0-29727 GCA_019454045.1 Zanthoxylum bungeanum | reverse complement strand
CAAATTCTAGTCTATTCTCGAAATTACTGTACCAGCCACAGAATTCATGATTTTTGACCCATTTTTTATTCGAATTTGGAAAAATATCCAAAGCAAAATTTGTAGGTCTCGGTCTTATCTTTGCGATAATATAAAAGTTATAAAAATCAAAGTTCATACGAAAAATTTACGGCCTAAATACCATGGGCTCTGCGGAGTGGAACATCATATAATTTTGTATCCAAATTTCAAAGAATTTATCTAGAAATGGACTAAAGAGATGGTTTACTCATAAAGGGACTAAAGAGACTTCTAATTTTAGAAAAGAAAGAACCCGACGTAAGCCAAGATGGATAAGTTGCAGTATCAGTAAGAATCCATATATCAAACCAATGCTAATAAGAATCCATGTAAGTTTAAAAGAACAGACTCATTAGATTAGAGACACTCAGAAGTTAATAAAAGTACCAGTACAGACAGTAAGATTAAATATTACAGCTGTAACATATAGCAAAAGCAGAGGTCTAGAAAGTGGCCAATAAGAATTAACCATCACTAGCCTCGGTAGCACAACTTAGAGCCGAGAGCTAGGTTGTAGAAATAAATAATATAGAAGAATGCGAAAAGTAACAAGGAAGTGCAGTACATATAGTAACATAGATAAGGTAGCTTAAGGACAATAAAGTAAATGGAGACCTCATGATGGTTGATAAAAGTTGTGGAACCTTAAGGTATTGAGGAGTTAATGTGGATCCCAACAGAACGAATGATAATTCTTCTTTCCAGCAGCCTCTACTCTAGTAAGTATATAGACACCTAACCAGACCATCATTGAGCTTAGACAATTAACAATATTTTGTATTCTCATATCTCTATAGGAAACATGTATTCATTTCTCAACGTAGAGTCCGGTAATGATTTGAACAAGTAAAGAAGAATATCTGATAAGGATAAACAAATCACGAAACAGTAAGATAGCCAAACCAAAAAGTTCCACATAAATTAAATATAAATCATAAGATAGTAATATTCTATAAGAAATGAAGTAGTTTGAATTCACAGTGAGCCAAGCTAAAAATTAAAAGTGATAACCTGATCCATTGTGAAACATGTGGCCTCAAAGAAGGTAAAAGCTCAAAGGAGTAAAGGAATTAGAGAGAGCAATCCTCAAAAATAAGGCATACGATTTATAAAGAGCATTCATTATACTAAAATGGAAGAACTAGTAAGAGAGTAGCACCCAAACCAAAAGTATTAGTAGTGATACCCTAACTCGTCGAAGATGATGTAAAGCTTCCAAGGAAATAATGACTTAAGGGGGTTAAGAAACTGAGATAAGGCGCAAATCTAAGTAATAGAGCAAAACTTTGTAAGAGATAACAACAAAGAGAGTATGGAAGTATTTTGAGAGAGCATGTGCCTTAAAGAGATTTTCAGTAAAGGACAATATGAACAATAGTCAGAAATAGATCAGGAGTAAGTTGAATGAGGTAATTTAAATAGTTCTTGACAGTAGTACGTTAGTGTGGGAAACCAATACCAGATATGTAAATAAGATAATCATAGGATTATAAATGAGTAGCATGTGTTACTATTGCATATAAAGTTAGAGAGACCACATAATCGAAAGAGACTTCAGGACCAACTCCCACCCTCCTAACCCTCGTTAGACAATAAGAGTAATGAGGGGACCTCAATGTTCATCCCGATGATGTTCCCAGAAATAAGTGAATATATGGTGTAGTATAGTATCATATAAGATAAGATAATAGACATTTAAAAGATGATATCCTTCAGATAAGAAGACCGAGACATGAAACACATGAACCTCAGATATTGTATAAGAGCAGAAGAGAAGAGGAAAATGACTTAAAGAAAAATATTTAAATGAGGAACTGTCAAGATGAAAAGATGGAGTATTAATCAAGTAAGGACATGAATACATGAGTAACAACGTTAGATATGACTAAGGACGTATAACGACAGACATTTCCACTAGAAATTGAAGAAGAACAGTATCAACAGAATATATTACGGGATGTATAACAGCGAGCCCTTAGGCGTTAGCATATAGATATTGTTGAGACTGGGACAACACCTAACAGAATAAGACTATGAGAGAAATTGAAAGTTGAATATTTTGGATTGCAACCAGGTAAAGAGAGCAAGTCAGTGTAAATGGTGGTTAACCAGATCTATACTAGTAATGAATTTAAAGAGTATGAATATTAACCAGAACCGCGTTACCAACGTCGATGCTAATAGTAAACTAGAGGTATATGAAGAATTTGACCATGAACTGCGAAGCCCTAAGCCCAATAGGCAGGAAAAGATAGAAGAGCTCCAAGGACAAAGTCGATAAGCAGTTGGAGTTTAGCGATAAAAAAATAGAGAGTTAGATAGTTAAGTTAATAGGAAGAATGCTAGGATCAGATCGAGGAAGTGGAACTGAGGAAGTATCAAGTACAATCAGTTCTAATAGTGATAAGGATTAATTTTGTATATAGTTATCTCAGAATGGAAGCATGATATGAAAAAACCTAACCATAGAGAACACTAGTATTTCTAGGGACTCGAAATAAAAGTAATTGGTTGTAGTAAAAGTAAAATAGTGATACATTAAGTATGAAGTGTAACAGAAGTCCCAAGGGATATTTAAAAATTAATGTTGTCATGGAAAGAGATATAAGAGGTCTTAAGAAAAAAAGAACTAAGATGTATGGAATGACATGTCGTGAATATAGTATTGGATTTATAACACAAAGCTCACGTAAATAATCAAGTTAGAGAATATTGAGTATAACTAGATGTTTAGAAATGAGGTTTCTTTGATTAATGGAGATAGTTGTGGCATGACGGTAGTGTAGAGTACTCAGCAGAAATTTCATGGAATAAGGACGATGAATTACCTCTCAGTCACGAATTCAATGGATTATTCACTAGAGCCCACGACTTTGGTGCAGTATGTACGAGCATGGAAAAAAGTATTATATATAAACAAAAAAATAGATGTTAAGGAAAGACGAAGACTACATTTTTTACTAGACAAATAGTAAGTTATGATTTCTAAGGCATGGTATATAAGGTCCAACATGGTGATCACATCGTCCTTTGATATACAGACAGCGTATGAGAGATCGTCTGAAAGTAATGTGATATAGTTGATGAAGCAAGGTTGGTTATGAGCATACAGTCAGTTGAAAGTTTGTGGCCTAGGAAATAGCGTGTGAATTCGGTGACTTGTGGTTTCAATCCTAAAGGGGATTCGAGGACAAATCTTATTTAAAGGGGGAGAAAATATAACACCCTGGTAATTCTGATGACTATTATGTTGTATGTGGCATAATACATGATATAAATCATGCTCAAGCATGTATGTGCTAGTGGAATTACATTACGAACCTTCGATAAATCTCTTACAGTTCCGATATGAAATTTATTTCTGATTCTACTCCCGATATCCCTTAGTATTTAAACCATAACTATTTCATATGATCTCTGACGTTTATGAATTTTATATCCTCGGAAAGCTAAGATCGAGATCTACAACTTCTACGTTTGCCATATTTCTAAATTCGAATCAGAAGTAAGTTAAATATCATGGTTACTGTGGCTGCTATAGTAAATTTCGAGAATGTCCTAGAATTGAGTGATGTGGCACAACCTTAGCCACTCATTTCATTAAAAAAATCAGCCATCTTCCTATAAATAGGGGACTATTCACTCATCCTTTTTCTAAGCCAAAAACATGAAGAACAAATAGGGAAGCTTCTCTTTCAATCCATTATTGCTTGTTAAAAGGCTTCCACTTTTCATGCCAAAATGGTAGATTCAAGCTTCATTCCAAGCATGGTAAGCTTCCTTCCTCTTTTTATCTTCTCATTTTTCAGTTTTGGGCAAATTAAATAAAGCCTCAAATTCGCACCTTGCATACCCTAGGGTCGGAATTGTTTATTTGGCCTTGATAGAAGTGCTAGCATGTATTTTGGAGGGTATCAAGATAGTGTTAGCATGGAATGAAGCCTTTAAGTGTATGAATGTATTGGGGATTTTACTTTGCGATTTAATGATACTAGATAAATATTTTGTGTTTGGGTTGATGTTATGAAATGGGTTTCTGTCAAGTTGAGTTGAAGTTTAAATGGTGGTGTTGAGTTTTGCTTGGGCATTGTCATTTAAGAATTGGTATTTGGCCGTGAAATTGGGAGAGCTTCGCGACTCCAATGGGCTAGTGTCGTGACGCATAACAAGAAAATGCTCTCTGTCTTGGGTCAATCGTGTGGAAGACTCAGTTCGCTCATATGAAAGACTCGGACCGGTCATGTAGAAGACTCAGGTCGGTCGAGTGGAAGACTCGGGTCGGTCGTGTGGAAGCCTCGGTCAGACATGTTGAAGTCACAATACTCAGCACTTGGCGTCGCGATGCAGAACATGAAATGTTATCTGCCTCAGGAATGATCATGTGGGAGTCGCGAAGTGGAACACTTAGCGTCGCGATGCGTAACAAGAAATGCTCTCTGTTTTAGTCTGATCGTATGAGCGTCGCGACGCGCAAGACTTGGAGTCGCGATGCACAGCAAGACCAATTTCATTCCATTTCAGTTTCGTCCTATGATATTAAAGTCCGTTAGCACGTTAGCTATCCCGAAATGTATGCGACATGTATGAGCATCCACTACATCCATTACCATGATTAACTTCTAGTTTATATATGCTAGACATACTCGGATACATGACAAGCTAGTTTTTCCGCAGGAACCTCTTCAGTCGCATCCAGGATCATTGGCAATAGTTATCAATCTGTGAGTGGACCTTTCTTCTTAAGTTGATATTTACTTTATGTTTGGATTTGAGACTTACTTTTACGTATATCAGAGCATTAGCCAAGCTTATTTCAGTTACTTTATGAATATGAATGCTTTAAGAAGTTTTGATTTTACAAGCATGATTCTTATGATTTTATTTTGGAGGCATGAGGAAAAAGCCACCTCAGATGTGACTTATGGAATTGAAGAATATAACATGTGCACATGTAGAGCAGAACTAGAAGATGACAATATGTAATGCTCATAGATCCTAGATTTCAGGGCTAAGGGGATGACGATACGTAACGCCCCTAGACCCTAGATTCAGGGTCAGGATGATAGCATGGATCGACACTCTTGGCTATAGTTCAATGGCTTGGGGGACTGCGATACGTAACGTCCTTATACCTCAGGTTTTCTACAGATTTTCTAGGCATATGGGGGGCGGCGATACGTAACGTTCCCATACGTCAGGTTTTCTACAGACTCTCAGAGATATGATTTTTAGAAAAGATAGTTTTATGAGAGAGTTTTCAAGAGAAACAGTTTTATGAGAATCTCACAGTTTTACAGATAGAAAAAATTTCCAGAAAAGTTTCACAGAAAGAGATTTTTTCAGATAAGAGAGAATTTTCAGAAAAGATCAATTTTCTTGAGATGATTTCAATTTCAGAATAATGAATTTTTCTTAAAGTATTTCAGTTTCATTTTAAATTGTCCACTGACTAGGTGGTTCAATCGATCTAACCTCCTACTCCCAGTATTTCTGTTTTGCAGGTTTACCTGGAGGACGAGCTCGAGAGGATGAATATTGATGGCAGTCACTAAGGTGTTTTTGGACCACCAGGTCGAGTCGGAAGTTTAGCACAGTCAGAGTCAAAGTAAAGTTGCATGCATATATTAGTAGTGCATAAGTCATTGTATTATGTTAAAAGAATCCATTAATAGAGTTGTAAAGTGAAGTATTATTCTGAACACGGTTATGAGTATAAAAATACATTTTATGTTGTTGAGTTTGGCTATGGTCCCTATGCATGAGTTTATGTTTGAGATGGTATTGGTAGTGATGTTCATAGTCACAAAGTCAGAGGCTCAGGAGGATAGGTCAGCTTTTTCCCTGCCGGTAGCATCTCCGAGAGGGGGATGTGACATATGGTTTTATTAAGAACTCAGAAGAATCCTATGTGTAAAAAAAGGGTCAATGTGAGTATGGTGGTGTTTTTAATATTCTATGTTGATTGCATCATGATCATTGGGAATGACATCATGATGATACAAGACGTCAAAGCATACCTCTGTAAAAACTTCTCTCTGAAGGACCTCGGAGATGCTTCCTATGTCTTAGGCATAAAACACTATAGAGATAGAGAAAGGAAGCTAAATATACCATTCAGATCTTAGAACTATACAAATTTGATAATTGTAAGATAACAAATATACCGTTCATACATGACATTAATCTTTTGAAGAAGATGTGTCCAGAAACAGAAGATGAGGAGATTAGAATGTCTAATCAACCTTATGCTTCGTGTTTGTGCAGCATCATGTATGTCATGTTATGTATAAGGTCTGCTATCAGTTTCGCAGTTAGTGTAACCAGTAGATATCAGTCCAATCCAGGGAATGACCATTGGATGGCCATTAAACATATCCTAAAGTATCTTAATGATACTAAGGATAAGTTTTTGATTTATGGAGGAGATGAACAACAGGTTAATGAGTATATGGATTCATATTTCCAATCGGATCTTGATGATAGAAAGTCTACATCAGGATTCACGTTTACCCTTAACAGATGTGGAGTTAGTTGGAAAAGTTCCAAACAAGGTCCACAGTTGATTCCACCACAAATGGGGAATATACTGCATCTTCTGAAGCTACAAAAGAAGCTTTTTAGGTTAGGAACTTTATCACAGAATTGAGAGTTGCTTTAAGCATCAAGAATTCGATTTCATTGTACTGTAATAATAATAGAGCCATTGCGCAAGCCAAAAAATCGAGGGCGCATCAGTAATCGAAGCATGTGGGATAGAAATATCACATCATTCGAGAGATTGTGCACGATGGGACATTATCGTGTGCAAGGTACCGAGTGAAAGATAATGTAGCAGACCCACTTACCAAGGTTATTCCTCCTACGTTATTTGATAAACATGTGGAGTCAATGGATGTGGGATATAATCGATATTGGCACTAGAGCAAGTGGGATAATTTGTTAGGGTTTGTGCTCAGCGCGCCAATTTTATGTTGTATTTCCCTGTAAATACATATATAAATATTTTATTTTGAATAAAATAAACAATTTTTTTAATATAACATCTTTTATTATATGGTAAAGACGTAATAATAAAAATGAAGTTTTCAAGACTCAAGAGGTTGAAGATGGCTCATTGTATGGTGATGATTTGCTATGCGAAGTGATGACAAATTCTTACAGAAACGCATTCCCTGGATTTGAACCCAGTACCTCAATGTGAGATCATAAACCCCACACCACCAAGTCACGTCCCTTGAGAACATGAGAGTGATACTTAACTAACACTTTTGAACAGAAAATATATAAATGAAATGTAAAAAAGTAGTTTAGTATATTAGGATAAGTATGAGAGTGATACTTAATTAGTACTTTTAAACAGAAAATATATAAAAGCTTGCTTCAAATAATGCATAGCACTACTCCATGCACAGTCTATTATTCATACATTTTAATTATTGACACAGAACTAGAATATATATGGAGGTCCGTAGCTGATCAGAAACACAAGGTCAAAAAATAAGCTCATTGAAAAGCCGTACGTGCAGGCTTTGGGGGGTTAAAGAGAAAAATATCAAGAAGTTGATCGATTGTGGTGAATTCAAAATCAGGGTACAGTTTTGAAGCTTCAATGTCATCCTCCCCAAGTTCAAACTTCATCAAATCACCCTTTGCAAATAAGCTGTGAAGAATTGATACTGGTATATTTTCTGGATGTGCTAAGGCTGCAACAATTTTAATTATAACTAACAGGTTACAAATAATATTTTTGAAGGCTAAAAAATAATTGAGATCGATGTCATAATGTTCAGGTTTTTTTTTTTTTAAGCTAAGTTAAGCAGTTTACAAAAAATAATCATTACTTTTTTGCAATCAGAATTAAGTACATACTTATCTTTTTCTGAACTATTAAAGATCTTGGCCAAAACAACTTAAAAAGGTTGTAGCTAAGGATAATACTCTCACTATAAATAGAATTTGATAAAGGTCCTGATATATACAAATTTTATTATAGTTTTTCACAGAGAGACTACTTTTTAATTTGCCAAAACTATCTATATATATTATATAGTTTAAAAAAGGATTCTATGTGATGATTTTTGTATTATTCTTTTTAAAGGGGTGGAAAAAGTCTAAATCATTTTTTATTTATTTATTTTGAGTGGTTAGCTAAAGAAAACTACTTGAAAATCATTCCGCTAATCCCTTATGAGTGATTATTGTAACCATTTAATGCATCATCTTTGCAGCACTCTAGGGCCGTCGGCTAATGATTTTCAAGTAATTTTATTTAATTTATCACTTGTGTTCAAATCTTGGGGAGGTAATGAAACAAAAATAAATAAATCTTGGCTAGCTATAACCACCCTTTACCTTTTAATAAAATGCATCATCTTTCTAAATTTGTGCCTAATATTTATATTAAAATATCGCACCTTTTAAAAAATAATCAAAATAAAAAACACCCATGTCATTTCTTTCATAGCTGTTGGATCTATATTTTCAAGAGTAAAAACGCGTTTTACATGATATATTATAAGATTCAAATAAATTGACATACAACATGTGAAAAATAGAAGATAATTAAGTATAAATTATATACAATAACATTGAACTTTTTGAGAAATTTTAAAAATATAGTACTAATTAGATTATTTCTCTGTCTTTTTATAGCTAAATTACCCGTGTTTTATATAAACTACTATAATATCAGAGCCAAACATATGTATGAGTGCACATGTTTTTAAATGATGAGTAATATTTAAAAAAACCGACTTGCATTTGAAGAGACTAATAAAAAAAATATCTCACATCCGTTGAGCATAATTAATAAGTAACAGACATGAACTATTATATCGTATTATAACATGTTTGAGTCTTCGTTTAATAAATGAACTGCATTTTTTTAAGGAGAAAAAAAAAAAAAAAAAAGGAAAGAAAGAAAGGAAGGAGGAGAGAGAAATCATGATCAAACAAATACCTTGATGTTACCAGCAACTTTGATTGCATCAACAATTTTGAGTTGATCAAGAAACTGAGGGTAAGCAACTGTAGATATAACCACATCTACTTCCCCAACTACAGATACGATTTTCTCGTGCTCGTCTAGCTCTCCCTGTTTTATTTCAACAGTATCTAAAACTTATAAATAATTTTAAACAAATTAGTTCAAAATATAAAATATTAAAATCTCTCCCGAATACAACAGGTTTAATAAATATTATAATTTCACTTACACTATAACTAAATAAGTCATGACGAAATGTATAAGGCTCCGGCTATAAGTATGATCTGATAAAAATCTTAATATATGTAGATTAAGAGTCTGCATGACTAAATAATAGTAAAATTAACACTTGATTATTACGTTACACGATCTTTCTAAAACTAGGACGAGAATAAAAGAAAAAATAAAAGAGATTGAGATTGAGTACCTCAATAATGATGACACCAATTTCCTGAAATTCCTTGTGGAGTTGAAGCTTGGAGGGATTGGATTTTTCTGTAACAGGGCGAGCATACACAAAAGTTTTGTGACCTAAAGAAACACTTGCTTTCACCATATACTTGCCAATGTATCCAGTTCCCCCAAAGATGAGGATTTTTGCTTTTGTATTCTCACCCTCCATTTCTTCCTTTCACTTCAATTTTTTTTATTTCCTCCCCACTTAGTTGCATTACATATAAATGCTAGCAAGGAAGATCTTTTTTTCTTTTCCTCTTTTTTATTTTATTTATTTTTTTAAAATGAAAATTGACACTTTCAACTCCTTTAAAATTCGTTTTTATTTGTTATTACATGAGTTTCTGATATATATTTACTAAATATTTTATTTTTGGTGTTAAAAGAATGATAAAAAAAAAACATTCTTATTAAAAGATAACTGTTATTTTCATTAACAAAATTATTATTTAAAATATCTTAATATTTTAAAACTTTAACTATTTTAACACTTGAAATAAAATGAATTATTTATATATTTTTTAATATTCAAAGTCTATTCTTTTTAAAATTCAATTATTTAAAAATGCTTATCTAATAACTACTAATGATAGTTTATACAAAGCTCAATGCAACACCGAATTTAGGTATGTTTTTTTGAGACCCTACATTAAGGGTCTTTAAAGTCAAGATCTCACCCCATTTTTGAAATGAAATGAACTATTAAGAATATATAAAAACTTAAATTGATAAATCAATTTCTATACCGAATGAAAATATCACTCTCACTCTTTTTATTTATTTTTGGCCACAAACTCTCTGGGTTGAAATATGAGCACCGATAAGAAAGGGCCTTTGCCACTCGATCTAATACGAAAAATGACAGGACAAAGGAAACTGTGGGAACAAAAACAAAAGTAAAAGATGCCGTTTTGGTTGTGGTATTTTTTTTTTTTTTTTAAATTCAATTATAATAACATCGTTTTAATTTTTTTTTTTTTAATCACCTGTATAGAAACAAAAGCTACTTTATTTGGTGAATGTTTTTCCACACTGATTGATGAAATATGAGCCAACTTATATACACAATTAGGGAGAGCTATTTATAGTAGAGAATATGAAATCTGCTAGAATTGTGCAGCAGTTACAGAGGAAAATATATTGAATTGATTGTGCTTGATTTTAGGCTAGAGAGGTGCTGTTCAATCTTGATCTTGATTCTTGCTAGCTGTCTTGATACGCCCCCGCAAGATGGTGCTTCCATCGGCAAGCCCAATCTTGGCTCGTAATAGTTCTGTGCGCTGTCTGGATAATGGTTTGGTTAGGAGATCTGCTAGTTGATCCTGTGTGTGAACATGTCGAACTTGTAGATTTCCATTTTGGACAAGATCACAGACAAAGTGAAGATCTATCTGGATATGTTTCATGCGGGAATGTTGCACTGGATTGAAACTGATATACGTTGCCCCGAGGTTGTCACACATAGGGGTGTTCGCGGTGCGGTTCGGGGCGGTTTTTTTCGTTTTTTACTTCAAACCGCGCGGGTTGGCGGTTTGAGAAATTAGAAAACGAACCGCAAATTTGATAAGGAAAACCGCGTGGTTTCGGGCGGCGGTTTGGATTATAAATTTTTTAAGAAAATTTTGTGTGTTTTCACATTATAATTGAGAAAAAATTACATAATTTCATTTATTCATTGTTATATGATCATTAAATATCTTAATTTTCATAGTTAAAGAAGAGAAAAATATAAATAATAATTAATTTGTACGCGGGTCGGCGGTTTAGGCGGTTTCGGGTAGCGGTTCGAGGTTCGAGTCAAAATATGCGGTTGGGCGTTCGGCGGTTTGACTGGGTCAAAACCGCACACCAACCCGAAATTACGGTTCGATTCGGTGCGGTTCAAAATCATTTTTAATACTTTTTCAAACCGTGCGGTTCGGTTCGGTGCGGTGCGGTTCGATGCGGTTCGCGGTTTGACCCGAAATTATGTTCACCCCTAGTCACACAGTAGTAATGGGGCAGTGGTGAGGGGAAATCTGAGCTCATGAAGTAAGGTTGAAATCCACATTGTCTCAGATGCTGCATTGACAAGGGCTCGGTATTCTGCTTCTGTGCTAGATCTGGCTACAGCGCGTTGTTTCTTTGAGCTCCATGATATGGGGTTGGGGCCTAGGAAGCTAATGTAGGCAGATGTGGAGGTGCGATCATCAATATTTCCGGCCCAATCTGCGTCAGAGTAAGTAACAAAGGCTGTAGACCCTGATTTTTGAATCGGCATACCATGAAACATAGTTTTCTTCAAATACTGAAGGAGGCGTTTGGTGGCTGTGATATGAGTTGCGGTAGGCTTATGCATGAATTGAGATAACTTATTTACTGCAAATGAAATGTCCGGACGTGTCAAGGAGAGATACTACAGGCTGCCAATAATTTTCCGGTAGTCAGTGCTATCCACAGCAGTTGTGCCATCAAGTAACTTGATTGGTTGAGTCGTGGAGAGGGGTGTGGAGACAACTTTGGCACCACTCATGTTAGTGGTAGATAACAGCTCGTAAATGTACTTGTGTTGGGAGATGAAGAGTCATGTTTTTGTTGGAGCAACTTCGACACCTAAGAAGTAATGAAGTAACCCCATATCTTTGAGAGAGAAACGGTCACCCAGCTGCTGGATAATTGAAGCCACAAAGTGTCTGTTATTGCCTGTGATCACAAGGTCATCAACATATACCATGAAGTGGCAAATGATGTTTGATTTTTTTGTAAATAAATAAAGAAGAATCTGTTTTAGAATTGTCAAAACCCAACGTGAGCAGAACATTTTTCAGAGTGGTATACCAGGCCCGTGGAGCCTGTTTGAGCCCATATATTGCTTTGTGGAGACGGCATACATAATTGGGTTTAGAGGAGTCTTTGAATCCAGGGGGTTGGATCATAAATACAGTCTCAGATAATTCACCATGTAAGAATGCATTATTAACATCCATTTGTCGTAACTCCCACCCATTCATTACAGCAATAGAGAGGAGAGTTCGTATTGTAACTGGTTTAACCACAGGACTAAAGGTGTCTTTATAATAAAGGTTGGGGCGCTGATTGTACCCCTTTGCAACCAATCGAGCTTTGAATCGCTCTATGGAGCCATCAGATTTTTGTTTTACACGAAACACCCATTTGTAGCCTACCAAGTTGCAGTTTGGTGGGGGAGGGACTAAATCCCAAGTGTTGTGTTGCATGAGAGCATTAATCTCATTGGAGATAGCATCTCTCCAGTGTGGTTGAGTTAAGGCCTGACTTACACAGGTTGGCTCAATAAGTTCCGGAAGCGGGTGTGTAGTCACTGAATTTAGTTGTTTGGGTTTAAAGATTTTGTTCATGGATCGAGTGGTCATGGAGTGAGTCCGATGTTCAGATGGCGGCAAGAGGTTATGAACAGTCAGTTTTGGAGAGGAGGTGGTGGGTGCTAAAGCTTGTGAGACAGAGGGGTTTTGGGAATCCAGAGTGTGATGTTCACGGATACAAGGATGTTGGAACAATAAGCACAAATTAAAATAATTTTACCGTTCACCAAGGATGCAAAAAGTGAATCTGGGTTGAGTCGCGGATCAGTTCGCTCTCTTTAAGACGTTCCGCGGCTTTGCTCGGATTTTGTGCTAGCAGTAATCGGCCCCGACGCCTCCAGGATAAAACAAGCCCAGATTAACACTGTCTCAATCGATTTTGCACAAAATCGATTGGTATACTCACACCCAAAATAATTGCTCGGGAACATCAAAAAACAAAATTTGGGGATTTTCTGAACTATATCATTTTAGTGATTTCCATGCACCACCTTTAATTACAATTGAATTGTCATAACCCAATCATGCATGCGAGCCATGTACATAATATTTTATGCACACATACAGCCAACCTTGCCAGATGTCTTGAACCAGTCACACACAAAACCACAAAATTAATCAATTACGCACACATGGTGCTCGCTTGAGAACTAGCAAATGTTGCTGCCTCGTGCGCTGTGGCAAAGGCTATTGCTTACGTGGTGGCTGTATATATTTGTTCATAATGCATGAACAATATGTGTCATGGCTGTAGCAATAGTGTTTAGGAGTTGATGATGATGATCAGAGGTGATGCAAAAATAGGAGGTGAAACAAATAAGCTCCCGGTGAAGAGTTATGAGAGAGCATTAATTAGAGGGCTCATAGCTGTGTGTCTTTCTCTGCTGTTTTTTAAAGGAAACTAAGAGAAAGAGAAAGGAAAAGGAAAAGGGTCTCAAGAAGAGAAAATCGAAAGACTAATGAAATTCAAATGTTACTGTCTTTTCCAGAAATGGCGTGGGAGGGGGCCGGGAGTTCTTCCAATTTCGTGAGGTGTGAAAACCTTTTATTATTTTTTTTAATCCTCTTCCACAAGTTGTAACTGAAAAAATAAATAAATAACAATTAGTAGGTAAAATAAATAATTTCAGTTACTAAAATTATTATTATTATTATCATAATAACTTTGATTCTCTAACTTCTCCAAAATAAATTTTTGTAACTCCTCAAAACATTAAAACCAATTTTATAAAAATTCATATTCACAACAATCCCCCACTTGAATTTTAATAAAATATTTTCATCGAGCAATATAACATAAGGTCGTGCATAAATAAAAGTGTCTTTCGACTTGAACTTTTACATAGTGTTGACGATTCAGATTATACTAGAGTAACTCGTAGTTTTGAACTCTATCTCTGACAACGTCACACACACAAACCTTTCAGGGTGTAGTCAAAAGCCCGAGCATTACGGCCGTGCTCGTATATCCCAGTATAGTGAAAGCTCTAGAAATTTTTGCCTAAAATTTCATAAGATGCGGCCACACTTCTACATTCACATAGGTGTGTCTATCAAGAGTACTCATGTAGCTAGGTACTCCACTCTACATAGAGTATAGAACACATTAAGAGTTAAATAACTCATCCTTCTATCGCTTCAGGATATCATGCTCTCAGAATGGAACTCACAAATAAAATAATAGCATGATTCATCATCACTTCATGACTTGTTATTACCCATTGAACCTATTTCTTGGGATCTCCAGTCTATAAGGTCGGGTTACCATCATAAGTGACTGTCTAATGGCAATAGTTCCATTCTTTTCTAGGTATTGGATACCTTCTCTTTTGCTAGTCCTTTTATTAAAGGATCAGCTAAATCATCATCAGTTCATACATGATCAATTCTTACAAGCACCAGAAGAGAGGTATTCTCTAACTGTACTGTGTATCTACAATCTCTTACTGTTATAATAACAGATTTGAGTATTTGTAATAGCCCGGTACTATTACAATGGATCAAGACAACTGGTATCAGTCTCTCCCATAAAAGGGTATCATAGTAAGCTGCTTAATCAAGCTGCTTCTTCACTAACTGATGCCAGTGGTATCATCTCATACTCAAGTAAATATATCCCTTGGTAGCCTTGGAATCATCCGAAAAGATGTTCCAATTAACATCGCTATATCCTTCAAGGATAGCGGAAAACCTCTAAAAATATAACTCTAGGTTCATGGTCCTTTTCAGGTACCTTATAACCTTCTCAAAAGCATGTCAATGCTCATACCAAGTCTACTAATAAATCTACATATAATCCTATAACATATGCAATGTCAAGTCTAGTGTTACCAAAACATAACATCAGTTACCAATGTTGTTCGCATACTCAAATTATCTAACATTGACAGCAATGTTCTTGAACAACTTTACACTAGAGTTATAAGGAGTACATGCAAATTTATTATTAAATTCCATTTTCTGACCAAGTAAATTTTTTATTCCAAGAATTACACTAGTTTCTTCTAAGTTGTTTCAATTACATATTTAGAAGACAACATAGAATTCAACACAATTAACAACATGCATATAAAATAAGCATATCAAAATATAAACATTTCACATGTTGTTTTCAACCTTTATAATGCATGTATTTTTCACATTCAATCACTTTAAAACCATGAGTAAAACATTAGAGGTAGAACCCCCACTATTTCCAATTTATCATTGGAGGTCGAGCCCCCACTATTTCTTAATATCAAAGAAATATTTTTCATAGAAACAATATGTTCATATCAATCATAAAATTTATACATTTCTATAAATCTTATACTCAAAGTTCTAGGTTCTCAAACCTTTTATATTTAAAAATTTCATAAGATTTAAAGTTCACATCACCAGTTCTAGCTGCTATAATAGTTTAAGAAACAACTCATCACATTAACTTATTTGCAGCTTATACATATAACTCGAACATAGCATAATCATATCAGACATGACGGAAAACGACAATGCCTACCCACCATCCCTCAAAATCCACCAAACATGTTGATCTCAAAGATCGTGGTAACAAGTTGGTCTTCGGTAAAGTTTGCTTTTGGAGCATAACTCTTTAACCGGTAGTTCCGGGCAAGGTGCCCTAATTTGCTACAGTTGTAGCATATGAACTAACTATTATAATTTCTTGAGGGAGGTTAGTGCTTGTTCGGGTTATTTCAGTTTTGGTGATTATGGTTCTTAAAAATTAACCAATTAGCTTTCCAACCGTTTTTCATATATGCATTGAGGCATTTTCTAAGGAATCACGATAAATCAACACTACATCGTTCAAGCAAAATAAAATCACAAATATCCCAATACTAGCTCATGCTGAACAAAATCATAACTGTTCTACAAATATTAATTACTGTATGTATAATTAAAGCTACAGTCAATCATAAATGGCGTGCTCTAATTTCTTTCTACTTGTCTATCTAAAATCCACATGACAATATGAAATTCACATCACAGTAAAATTCTGTTAAAAACAAAGACCAGTTATGCATATATTTAAGACATTCTCAATGTTCCATATCAACACTGTAATTCTTAAAAAGACTAACTGATACAACCAAAATAAATCATGATTTCAAGAACGATATATTATAATCCAAAATCATTCAAATCGGCAAACACATGTCTAATTCATTATAGGCAGTATATACCAAATAATTTCTCAAATAATACTCACAGGATAAGTCTAAAAATTTCAGAATATGACATTGGGCTATCAATCTCAATAACCTATATATCCACTCATATTTTAGCAGCATTGAAAAATTTCAATAAATAGTTAATAGTCATCAATTAAATTATAAATGTATTTAAACATTTTCCTACAGCTTCTTAAAATTATTGGCAATTCTAAATAATCATTTCTATACATTAACAGCCATTTCACCATTACATATTCTATAAGTTCAACAGCTTCATCGATCTAAATGTCTCATTCGCGCTCATATTTAGCATAAATGATTTCATCAGAATTATATACTTAAACATGTATATTCAAATACTATAGAGACTTTGATAAAACAAAGTAAGTCATGCAACATATACACCAAATGTTTTAAAAAATTATCAATTCTAAAACATCAGCATGACTGTTACCACATGAAAGCTGTTACTTCATGAATGTGCTTACAAAACTACAGCAAGAAAGGTGATCATCTAAATATAAGGAATATCATAAGCATACCAACATAAAATTTATCAAAACATACAATCCCACATGGCTGAACATCTATACCAATAACCATGTATATTTTTTTATGTAAAAGCTTAATTCAAAATAACACTTTGCAGGATGCAAACATCGAATATTCTAATTTCATGAAGTATGAATATTTGTCAAGACTCAGGATATAAAATATGTTAAAGCCAACTTTCTCACAAGCCTATCAATTCCCTTAAAATTCATTTCATGCATAATTTACTTATAATTGCACCATAAGAACAGTAACAAATATAACATAAACAAATATAGCAGATCGAATTCGTCTTAAAATTGTTGGAACAATAAGCACAAATTAAAATAATTTTACCGTTCACCAAGGATGCAAAAAGTGAATCTGGGTTGAGTCGCGGATCAGTTCGCTCTCTTTAAGACGTTCCGCGGCTCTGCTCGGATTTTGTGCTAGCAGTAATCGGCCCCGACGCCTCCAGGATAAAACAAGCCCAGATTAACACTGTCTCAATCGATTTTGCACAAAATCGATTGGTATACTCACACCCAAAATAATTGTTCGGGAACATCAAAAAACAAAATTTGGGGATTTTCTGAACTATATCATTTTAGTGATTTCCATGCACCACCTTTAATTACAATTGAATTGTCATAACCCAATCATGCATGCGAGCCATGTACATAATATTTTATGCACACATACAGCCAACCTTGCCAGATGTCTTGAACCAGTCACACACAAAACCACAAAATTAATCAATTACGCACACATGGTGCTCGCTTGAGAACTAGCAAATGTTGCTGCCTCGTGCGCTGTGGCAAAGGCTATTGCTTACGTGGTGGCTGTATATATTTGTTTATAATGCATGAACAATATGTGTCATGGCTGTAGCAATAGTGTTTAGGAGTTGATGATGATGATCAGAGGTGATGCAAAAATAGGAGGTGAAACAAATAAGCTCCCGGTGAAGAGTTATGAGAGAGCATTAATTAGAGGGCTCATAGCTGTGTGTCTTTCTCTGCTGTTTTTTTAAAGGAAACTAAGAGAAAGAGAAAGGAAAAGGAAAAGGGTCTCAAGAAGAGAAAATCGAAAGACTAATGAAATTCAAATGTTACTGTCTTTTCCAGAAATGGCGTGGGAGGGGGCCGGGAGTTCTTCCAATTTCGTGAGGTGTGTAAACCTTTTATTATTTTTTTTTAATCCTCTTCCACAATTTGTAACTTAAACAATAAAGCTTAATGCCAAGATTAATAATTTTTTCAAGCAAACGTGAAGGATAAGACTAAGGCTATGTTTGGTTGGGGGGTTTTGGAGGGGAGGGGAGGGGAGGGGAGGGATTATTTTAAATTATAGTTGTTGGTTCAATTTTTTGGAGGGGAGGGGAGGGGAGGGGAGGGGAGCAAAATCCCTCCTAAGCCAATTTTTGCTCCCCTCCAAAAGTGGGGGTTTTTGGAGGGGAGAGAAAGTGAGCAATTAAATATTAAATGCATTTACTAAATTATCCCTACTTATACATTAAAATCCAAAATTTTCTTAATTACAAATCTCTCTTATATTTGCTTCACCATTCAATTCTTTTTATTCTCTTATCTTATATTTGTTTTAATTTTATTTTTAATAACATGTATTATGTAGAGCTTTTAATTTTAATTTTATTATTTGTTTAATTCAAAGATATATAAGCCTATATTGTTTTAATTTTATTTATAAAATGCTTTAAGGATAAAATAGTAAATTAGTTTTAAAATCTCTCTCCTCTCTTCTTTAACCAAACATATATTTAATTAAAAACTCTCTCCTCCCCTCCCCTCCCCTCCTTTGAACCAAACATATATTTAATTAAAATCCATCCCCTCCCCTCCCCTCCCCTCCCCTCCCCTCCATTAAATCCCTCCCCTCCCCTCCCCTCCGTTGAACCAAACAGACCCTAATTGCTTATTATTTTAATAGTTGTAACTGAAAAAATAAATAAATAACAATTAGTAGGTAAAATAAATAATTTCAGTTACTAAAATTATTATTATTATTATCATAATAACTTTGATTCTCTAACTTCTCCAAAATAAATTTTTGTAACTCCTCAAAACATTAAAACCAATTTTATAAAAATTCATATTCACAACAAAGGATTTGGGCTTGAGCTGGAGAGGGAGTCCGAGTTTAAAGAGGTGGATGCTAGATGGGCATGAGAAGATTGAGAATAGATGTGAGTGGAGCTAGAGAGATTACTTGAAGAGTCGGTGTTCACGGCGGCTATACCTTCGGGATTCATGGACGATGAGGAGAGATCTGGCAGTGTCGAACAAGGCACAGTTGTGGCTGCAGCATCAGAAAATAAAGGGCGGTGTTGATGAGTGGATGATAGTTTGTGAAGATCAGCAGTGGGTACGGAGGGACTTGTAGGTTCATCAAATAAGACATGCCGAGAGATGTAGATTTTTTTTGTTTTGAGATCTAGGCATTTGTAGGCACTTTGAGTAGGAGCATACCCGAGAAATACACAAGGTGTAGATTTTGGCTGCATTTTGTGAGTGTTGTAGGACCGAGTGAGTGGGTAACAAAGACACCCAAATTTTCTCAATTTGAGATAGTTTGGTTTTTTACCAAATAAAGCTTCAAAGGGAGAAAGGTTGTTTAGAATAGGAGTTGGCTGTCTGTTGATTAAATAAGAGGCTATTTGAAAAGCATGAGGCCAGTAGGATAAAAGGAGTGATGTATCATGAATTATGGTGAGTCCCGTTTCAACTAGATGACGATGACGACGTTCGGAGACACCATTTTGTTGTGGAGTATGTGGGGCAGTGGTGTAATGAGCAATGTCATGGAGGGACATGAGTGATTTTAAGGCTATGAATTCTCCACCATTATCAGAGTAGAAGTTTTTGATTTTGGTTCCAACTCGGTTTTCAACAAGATTTTTAAAATGAGGAAAGATAATAGAAACCTCATATTTGGTGGCCATTGGATAGAGCCAAATGTATTTTGTGAAGTGATCAACCATAATAAGATAATAACGAGAGTCATCAATGCCAGTATAGTGAGCAGGTCCCCAGACATCAGCATAAATTAATTCAAGCAGTGCATGACTACGAAGATTATTGGAATGAAATGGTTGCTGATGTGCTTTATTGACTGAACATGAGGTACATAAACTAGAACTGTGTTTTGTTTTCACAATGGGAAGGGAAATTTTTTTAACTAGATGGTTAACTATTCGATGAGATGGATGACCGAGAAGTTTATGCCACCCAGCAAAGGAGGTTCGCTCATGCACATTAGCAGTTATTTTTGAGGAAGAAGACATTCTGGAATGCGGGAAGGTATAGACGCCATGTTCACAGACTCCTCGAAGTAGATTCGCCCCCGTGATTTTGTCATTCACAATAAAATGAAATGGGTGAAATTCAACAATAACATTATTTTGTTTTGTAAAATGATGAATAGAAATTAAATTCTTGGAAAGATTTGGAACACAAAGAGTATCATGTAAATTAAAGATGCGTGCGGATGTGGATAACTGTAAAGAACCAATGTGAGAGACAGGTAAACCTGAACCATCACCGAGAATAACTTCATCAGTGCCCTCATATTCAGAGTGAATTGATAAATTTGCAAGATCACCCGTTATATGGTGAGATGCTGCAGAGTCCATGAGCCATGGTTTGTCTTTACCCGAATTAGAGGTGATGCAGTTGGCAGTGAGATTAGAGGATTGGAGTTGAGGACAGGACTTTGCAGTGTGTCCCATGTGTTCACAGAATTGACAGCGAGGAGTGTATCTGAACATGGTATTGGTAGTGATGTTCATATGCATGAGTTTATGTTTGAGATGGTATTAGTAGTGATGTTCATAGTCACAAAGTCAGAGGCTCAGGGGGATAGGTCAGCTTTTTCCCTGCCGGTAGCATCTCCGAGAAGGGGATGTGACATATGGTTTTATTAAGAACTCAGAAGAATCTTATGTGTAAAAAAAAGGTCAATGGGAGTATGGTGGTGTTTTTAATATTCCATGTTGATGACATCCTGATCATTGGGAATGACATCATGATGATACAAGACGTCAAAGCATACCTCTGTAAAAACTTCTCTATGAAGGACCTCGAAGATGCTTCCTATGTCTTAGGCATAAAACTCTATAGAGATAGAGAAATGAAGCTAAATATACCATTCAGATCTTAGAACTGTACAAATTTGATAATTGTAAGATAGAAAATATACTGTTCATACATGACATTAATCTTTTGAAGAAGATGTGTCTAGAAACAGAAGATGAGGAGATTAGAATGTCTAATCAACCTTATGCTTCGTGTTTGTGCAGCATCATGTATGTCATGTTATGTATAAGGCCTGCTATCAGTTTCGCAGTTAGTGTAACCAGTAGATATCAGTCCAATCCAGGGAATGACCATTGGATGGCCATTAAACATATCCTAAAGTATCTTAATGGTACTAAGGATAAGTTTTTGATTTATGGAGGAGATGAACAACAGGTTAATGAGTATATGGATTCAGATTTCCAATCGGATCTTGATGATAGAAAGTCTACATCAGGATTCACGTTTATCCTTAACAGAGGTGTAGTTAGTTGGAAAAGTTCCAAACAAGGTCCACAGTTGATTCCACCACAAATGGGGAATATACTGCATCTTCTGAAGCTACAAAAGAAGTTTTTTAGGTTAGGAACTTTATCACAGAATTGGGAGTTGCCCAAAGCATCAAGAATTCGATTTCGTTGTACTGTAATAATAATAGAGCCATTGCGCAAGCCAAAAAATCGAGGGCGCATCAGTAATCGAAGCATGTGGAATAGAAGTATCACATCATTCGAGAGATTGTGCACGATGGGACATTATCGTGTGCAAGGTACCGAGTGAAAGATAATGTAGCAGACCCACTTACCAAGGTTATTCCTCCTAAGTTATTTGATAAATATGTGGAGTCAATGGATGTGAGATATAATCGATATTGGCACTAGAGCAAGTGGGATAATTTGTTAGGGTTTGTGCTCAGCGCGTCAATTTTATGTTGTATTTCCCTGTAAATACATATATAAATATTTTATTTTGAATAAATTAAACAATTTTTTTAATGGTAAAGACCTATTAATAATAATGAAGTTTTCAAGACTCAAGAGGGTTGAAGATGGCTCATTGTATGGTTATGATTTGCTATGCGAAGTGATGACAAATATTAAGAAGGAAAGGGTGTGGTTTTCGGCCCCTCCACTTCCTGTCAACAGTTTTTCCTTCTTAATATTTCAAGATGGCTGTCAACAGCTTTTTTAAATAGAAAAAAAAAAATAGTATTATAAAAATTCCCATGCCTATGCTCTCGTTATTCCCAATAAGATAACTCGATAACAGATCACTTCTTCCAAAGCGCGCCCCGTTAGTTCCGCTCGTAACAATCCAATCAGTTCGCCGGGTAAAAAAATATTAGACCTTATTTATACTGAAAAGTTAAATCAATAGTTGAAAATTGACTCAAATTTATATAATTACTTCAATAATTATTCTCAGCAAATGTGATATATTCTTTTTAGTCACCCTTGTCACATGACGTTTGGTCTTTCTGACTGGTTCTTATCAAATAGAAAGATGATACGGGCCCATTCATAACATGAGTGTGACTACCATATAAAATTGCATATGCATAATTCATACTTAAATTCTTAGCCTAGGGATTAATCTCAATCGATGTTGCAAGCTAATCAAAAAGTAGTTCAATATATATGAGGGTCCGTATGAGAGTGATATTTTTTTTTTGAATCGTTGGAAATCTCACCGTCAAATTACCCTTTTCGGGCTTAAGCAGAGCAGGTAAAACCTCCGACTGTGCCAAATTCTTACAGAAACGCATTCCCTGGATTTGAACTCAATACCTCAATGTGAGATCATAAACCCTACACCACCAAGTCACATCCCTTGAGGACATGAGAGTGATACTTAACTAACACTTTTGAACAGAAAATATATAAATGAAATGTAAAAAAGTAGTTTAGTATATTAGGATAAGTATGAGAGTGATACTTAATTAGTACTTTTAAACAGAAAATATATAAAAGCTTGCTTCAAATAATGCATAGCACTACTCCATGCACAATCTATTATTCATACACAGAACTAAAATATATATGGAGGTACGTAGCTGATCAGAAACACAAGGTCAAAAAATAAGCTCATTGAAAAGCCGTACGTGCAGGCTTTGGGGGGTTAAAGAGAAAAATATCAAGAAGTTGATCGATTGTGGTGAATTCAAAATCAGGGTACAGTTTTGAAGCTTCAATGTCATCCTCCCCAAGTTCAAACTTCATCAAATCACCCTTTGCAAATAAGCTGTGAAGAATTGATACTGGTATATTTTCTGGATGTGCTAAGGCTGCAACAATTTTAATTTTAACTAACAGGTTACAAATAATATTTTTGAAGGCTAAAAAATAATTATTGTCATAATGTTCAGGTTTTTTTTTTCTTAAGCTAAGTTAAGCAGTTTACAAAAAATAATCATTACTTTTTTGCAATCAGAATTAAGTACATACTTATCTTTTTCTGAACTATTAAAGATCTTGGCCAAAACAACTTAAAAAGGTTGTAGCTAAGCATAATACTCTCACTATAAATAGAATTTGATAAAGGTCCTGATATATACAATTTTATTATAGTTTTTCACAGAGAGACTACTTTTTAATTTGCCAAAACTATCTATATATATTATATAGTTTAAAAAAGGATTCTATGTGATGATTTTTGTAATATTCTTTTTAAATGGGTGGAAAAAGTCTAAATCATTTTTTTTTTATTTTGAGTGGTTAGCTAAAGAAAACTACTTGAAAATCATTCCGCTAATCCCTTATGAGTGATTATTGTAACCGTTTAATGCATCATCTTTGCAGCACCCTAGGGCCGTCGGCTAATGATTTTCAAGTAATTTTATTTAACTTATCACTTGTGTTCAAATCTTGGGAAGGTAATGAAACAAAAATAAATAAATCTTGGCTATAACCACCCTCTACCTTTTAAAAACATGCACCATCTTTTCACAAAAGTTTTTTTTTTTTTTTTTTTTTTTTTTTTTTTTGTTAAAAAGAAAAATCAAATTTCTAATAATTAAACTTAACGCAGAGATGACCAGGCCTATGAAACCTTATTCTGATTTTATTTTTTTTATAATTGATAAGAATCAAAGATTATTGGTCAAAGAAAATAAAAAATAAAAAATAAAAAATAAAAAAGCTTACTCTCAGATAACTTTACTAGCTCTTTCTCTGCAACATGAACCCTTTTGAAACTCCTGCCAGTCTTTTGTTCCCAAAGCGAGATCAATTCATGCTGTGATATTATGTTTGCTTGTGGCCGATAAATGACAATTCGATTGAACACTTAGCTATATCTTCTTCGTAATTTAATACAGCTGAAATAATATCAGAAAATATTCCACAAATGAACTTTTACTGTAGTGAATTTGAGTAGAGGTTGAATAATTAATTTGTAATTGTAATCATCTGGGCCATCAATCATGTAGATATTATCTGTTTTGAACATACAATCCGTCACAGTACGTCTCCTAAGTTAGGCGAGCTAGTCCAAGATCCTCATCGTTAGTGAAGTTGGATATTACAATCTTTCCCACCTTATACATTCTTCACCTCGTCCTCGGAAGAGTATTATCATAAACATATTCATCCATAAATCAGATCGCGAGTCTGACTCTGATATCATTTATAACGGTCTAGACTCACTAGCCAAGTAAATATTATTTATTCTTAATCATGTTTAATATATAGTAACTCGAATCAATTATCTTCATATATATTGAGTCACAAAATTATATTTTAAAACGTGTGAATTTCTGCGAGAATGAGTCAATAATTATACAAACGTACCTTTTGCTTCACCACTTCCATAAATGACTATATCGTCATGTGGCTCTTGTGGACGAAGTAAGACATTCACAAAGTAAGC
Source organism: Zanthoxylum bungeanum (assembly GCA_019454045.1). Lineage (NCBI taxonomy): Eukaryota > Viridiplantae > Streptophyta > Magnoliopsida > Sapindales > Rutaceae > Zanthoxylum > Zanthoxylum bungeanum. Next base: position 4,739 of record SKCR01030359.1, on the reverse strand, counting down.
AATTTGCTGAGATAAAGGTGTAGGGAATTTCAGCTGCTTCCACTGCTCTCCTTACTCTACGTTTTTTTTCCAAGTAAGCTTCAAAAGGAGGCAAAGGGCTTATTCTGTCCTCTTCACATCCAAAGTCTGATGGAAGAAACCTCTAGCAGCCAAACACAATAATTTAGGCTAATTAAACTCAATTAGTTTTTGTCTACATGCATTTAAAAAAAACACAAATTTTTTATACAAATCTTGCCATCGAATTCTAACCATTTATTTAGCCAATCCAATGGTACATACTCAAGTTAAAATAATATTTAATAATGTTTAGATTTTTGACTTTGAATATTTATTATGGGATTGGCTTAAATGAATAATTAAATTTTGATTTCTAAATTTATGTCAAGTATTTATATTAAAATATCACACCTTTTAAAAAAATAATCAAAATAAAAAACACCCATGTCATTACTTTCATAGCGGTTGGATCTATATTTTCAAGAGCAAAAACGCGTTTTATATGATATATTTTAAGATTCGAACAAATTGACATACAACATATGAAAAATAGAAGATAATTAAGTAGAAATTATATACAATAACATTGGACTTTTTGAGAAATTTTAAAAATATAGGACTAATTAGATTATTTCTCTGTCTTTTTATAGCTAAATTACCAGTGTTTTATATAAGCAAATATAATATTAGAACCAAACGTATGTATGAGATCACATGTTTTCAAATGATGAGCAACATTAAAAAAAAAAAAAAAAAAAAAAAAAAAAAAAAAAAAAACGAGTTTGAGAGTGTTCGTTTAATAAATGAACTATTATATCGTATTAGAACATGTTTGAGAGTGTTCGTTTAATAAATGAACTGCATTTTTTTAAGAAAAAAAAAAAAAAAAAAAAAAAAAAAAAAGGAGAGAGAAATCATGATCAAACAAATACCTTGATGTTACCAGCAACTTTGATTGCATCAATAATTTTGAGTTGATCAAGAAACTGAGGGTAAGCAACTGTAGATATAACCACATCTACTTCCCCAACTACAGATACGATTTTCTCGTGCTCGTCTAGCTCTCCCTGTTTTATTTCAACAGTATCTAAAACTTATAAATAATTTTAAACAGCTTCTCTAATTAGTTCAAAATATAAAATATTAAAATCTCTCCCGATTACAACAGGTTTAATAAATATTATAATTTCACTTACACTATAACTAAATAAGTCATGACGAAATGTATAAGGCTCCGGCTATAAGTATGATCTAATAAAAATCTTAATATATGTAGACTAAGAGTCTGTTTTCAAAATTCGAAATCCATGACTAAATAATAGTAAAATTAACACTTGATTATTACGTTACACGATCTTTCTAAAACTAGGACTAGAATAAAAGAAAAAATAAAAGAGATTGAGATTGAGATTGAGTACCTCAATAATGATGACACCAATTTCCTGAAATTCCTTGTGGAGTTGAAGCTTGGAGGGATTGGATTTTTCTGTAATAGGGCGAGCATACACAAAAGTTTTGTGACCTAAAGAAACACTTGCTTTCACCATATACTTGCCAATGTATCCAGTTCCCCCAAAGATGAGGATTTTTGCTTTTGTATTCTCACCCTCCATTTCTTCCTTTCACTTCAATATTTTTTATTTCCTCCCCACTTAGTTACATTACATATTTATGCTAGCAAGGAAGATCTTTCTTTCCTTTTCCTCTTTTTTATTTTATTTTATTTTTTTAAAATGAAAAATTGACACTTTCATCTCCTTTAAAATTCGTTTTTATTTTTTATTACATAAGTTTCTGATATATATTTACCAAATATTTTATTTTTGGTGTTAAAAGAATGATAAAAAAAACATTATTATTAAAAGATAACTGTTATTTTCATTAACAAATTTATTATTTAAAATATCTTAATATTTTTAAACTTTAAGTCTTTAACTGTTTTAACACTTGAAATAAAATGAATTATATATATATTTTAATATTCCTAGTGATCGGTGTTGTGAAATCACTCACGTTACGCAAGCGCACGTATCGTTCAAATAGTATAAAATGTATCGATCTCACGATGACTTAATATCTATGCTATTAATTATTGAAGTTAAATTTCTATAAGTATCTAAAAGATTGATTGTTGTTTTGTTGGTGATTTTATCTAAAAACTAGTAAATAAAACAATGCAAAAGTAAATTAAAAGAAATCAATATTATAAAACTATGTAGGGTGGTGAATCCTTCCAATATTCTTCTAAAAATGAAGAGATTATCTTATGCTTGTGTAATATATCAGTTTATTAACCTAGAACACGAAAATATGCAAAAGCCTCTTCCGATGGTCAGATGCAAACACCCAAAGTAACTCAATTAACTATATTTCTATGTTAACTAAGAAACTCTGAATTCATTAAGGTCAAGTTCCAATTATGGCTATTCACACCCGACAGGTATATTCCTATCCTGGAAGGAAATCTCTAAGGTGAGATCGTGAGCTATTGAGTTTAAGGCTAAAACCTAAAATCTCTTTTCTAAGTTCATTTTAAGTTTACCACATCAATCTTATTGGGAGCCAATCAACAAGAAGCATTAAGATTAAGACTTAATAAATAAACCAGTACATCACTCAAGACACAAAATAATCAACTTATAAAACCACTGATATTAGAGTTCATCACAACCCTAGATACTGTATTTAGTTACAACACATACCTAAGATTACTAAAGACATAAATAAACAAAACATAATAAAACAAGTTGAAAACTTAAAAGTTAAAACAATAAAAATAAAATGGTGGAGTTGGGGGATCCACTTTTAATATTCAAATGTAGGAATCTCACTTTATTATAATATAGAAATTATTATCCAATTAATTAAGTCAAACCAACCATAAATGCGGTGTTATTATTGGTCCATAACCAGTCATATAGGCGGTAATCAGCTGAAAGAAGTTACCTACTCATGCTTGAATGAAAACAGACATAATTTTATTACTAAAAATAAAAAGAAAATATAAGAAAACTGAAATTAAACACACAATATACTCTCTTCTAAGTTTTACAGAAAAATCCTAGAAAAAAACATGAGTTTTACATCAAATTTGGCATGCTATTTATAGGCAAATATAAAGGCTTCCACCAATTTCTACACCAAACATGTCACCAAACATGGCACCAAATCCTTCACCAAACATGCAAGCATGTTTGGTGGAAGTTTGACAATTGTAAATAGTCATTTTTTTTTTTTTTTTGATAATGACTTTAATAATTACACATAACACACCTTTGATTTTTCATCAATTTCTGTCTTGAAAACTCCAGAATTCGAAATTCTTATAAGCATCAAAGTTGTAAATCTTTGCATCTTTTTTCATCTGGAAATTGAATCACCTCAATCTGATATCGGAGTAAAGAGTTATGGCGAAAATATGAAAATTGCGCAAAGCTGAAATTTCTGAAATTGTACTTCGTTAGATCCCCATTTCAAGTTTCTAATCTCCAAAATCCAAATATCAAGTCCAGTTTTTACCCTTATTTGTTTCATATTTCGTCCTGATTGATTCCATTGAGTCCCAGTTTTAATTTATCTGTAAAATAAATAAAAACACATCAAAACGTTCATAAAACTCGAGAAACTATATAAAATATTAAGTAAAATGAGCGATAAATATTGATATATTTTCCGCTCATCACCTATTCTATTCTTTTTAAGCCTACTTATGGACCCCACTGAATCCTGGATGAACCTACATTTCTGTCCAACTCTTGAGTGGGCCTCATCTAGTAGCCCACAATCGACTCACCCCTATTTTTTTTATGGATTTGAATCTAGTGTTGATCTTTTTTATACTTAATTATTATAATATTTTATTATGCGTTCATTTATAGTAATGGACGGTTAAAAATTACTTATTTATAATTTCTTATCTAATAACTACTAATGATAATTTATACAGAGCTCAATGCAACACCGAATTTAGGTATGTTTTTTAGACCCCTACATTAAGGGCCTTTAAAGTCAAGATCTCACCCCATTTTTGAAATGAAATGAACTATTAAGAATATATAAAAACTTAAATTGATAAATCAATTTCTATACCGAATGAAAATATCACTCTCTCACTCTTTTTATTTATTTTTGGCCACAAACTCTCTGGGTTGAAATATGAGCACCGATAAGAAAGGACACATTATTAGCCAAGTGTTAAAAAATAAAAGTGACTTGCAGTGCATGTGGGGAACTCAATTTTTGGTAATTTTAACACGAGGGAAAGCCTTTGCCACTCGATCTAATACGAAAAATGACAGGACAAAGGAAACAGTGGGAACAAAATCAAAAGTAAAAGATGCCGTTTTGGTTGTGGTCGGTTTTTTTTTTTTTTTTTTTTTTTGAAATTCAATTAAAATAACATCGTTTTAATTTAATTTTTTTTTAATCACCTGTTTGTTCCTATTTTATGTCCGAATCTATCCTCATCCAATCCATGTACGTGCTATGAGATCAAATTAATGGTTATGCTTTTGTCCAAATTTGTGTTTATATTGCACGTTCAAAATGTGAGGATTATGGAGCCGGAAATATTGAAAACATGTCGTACATCGAGACTCCATCTGATGATTTATCCTAATGAACCATGAGTCTTGGGAGACTCGTATAGACATGTAAGTGTTTATTTGATGAGCACTGAATGACTCACCGAAAGAATTCCTAATAGATGACACACCAAAGTCAATAGGAATCGTCGCGAC
>SKCR01030358.1:0-31671 GCA_019454045.1 Zanthoxylum bungeanum | reverse complement strand
AGGAAAATCTGTGAAGGCACCTATATAGCCATCTACCCGTAGCATATTGTGATGGACTAATTTGGGGACTCGTTGTTTATTCCTGTCACCAAGCGATAAGAGCCTAAGAGGCTAGGGTACTTAAGAGAGCCTCGATCCACCCTCCCCTCTGGGAATCTACAACGGGAAATCCATTTGACAGTCAGTCACACACCATAGCTCATTGGCACGTACCTTAGTGTATAAAAAAAGGGGCGCTCACTTGGTCGCTCGAACCCTTGATTGGGGAGACCTAGTTGTGGGCCACCTTCGCCGGTGAGAGCCTTTGTCTAGACTCTTGTGAACCCAACCATAGATTGGGGTTGTATGGTTAAGTAACAATTATTTCCTTGAGTATGTGCTTGTGGACCATCCTCATTTGGATGCAGTTGGACTATTGTCAGAAATGAGAACTTGCTGGGCCATTTAAACTGGGGCGAGTTCGTACCTTATGACCATTAGGCCCAAAGCTTCTGAAATGTTGATGGGCCATTCTGTAGAAATCATTGTTTTATGTTTGCATTATCTTTCTTTTATGCTTGTGTTTGGGAACATCGTGGTTTGGATCCATTTGGACCATTTGTCATGGGATATGGGCTTGTTGGGCCATTTCAACTGGGATAAGAACGTATCTTATGACGATTGGGACAAAGGCTTCTAAATATTGATGGGCCATTTTGTGTTTATGTTTAGGAACATTATCATTTGGATACGGTTGGACTTCTTGCCCTGAGATGTGAACTTGTTGGGCTATTTAAATTGGGACAAGTTCACTCCTATGACAGTTAGCGCAAAAGCTTCTAAAATGATGATGGGCCAATTTGTATGAAAATTTTAATAAATTGATATATTCATTGTATCACATGCGTCTCATTCATTTCATGCATACGCGCATCATGCTAACCCCTTGTGTTCTAAAAAGCCATCATAGATTCCCGTTGGGTTGGGAAGAGTGAAGACTCACTAAAGACCGGTAACATATATGAGTACATCAGATAATGAGGTATCCCGGATAGATCAGTTGGAAAATGCTTTCACCAAAATTACCGAATGGTTGCAAGCCTTCACTACCGCCATGTCAAATATGGATGTACCTCGTTCTGGGGGAAATTCTGAGAATGTGAGGTGCGAGTAGCCTCCGAATGGGTTGGGGGATGATATCCCCACTTTTGATGATGACATGGCAGAGTATGTGACAGGCAAAATGATTGGGTCTCAGACAGAGTTTCAGAAGCTTCGGGATCAGGTTGAGTCAGTTACCCGCAAAATGTGGGGTAAACATTAAGAGTTGTTAGATTATGAGGCAATGACATTCGGAGAACAGCTGCCAGCTCAGTTTAAAATGCCCGATATGGCCAAGTTTAATGGGAATAGAGACCCGAGAGTCCATTTGCAGCAATATGTCTCAGTCATGAGTTCAGTGGGCCTATCACAGCGCCAAGTCCAAAAGATGTTTGGGATGTCACTCGAGGGGGCACCTGTGGTTTGGTATCATAGCCTTGAGAAGAAGGTTAAGGAAGATTGGAGGGAACTAGCTGATGCTTTTCTGAAGCAGTATGTTACAGACTTCGATATTGACTTGTCACTCCGTAATTTGGAGAACACTAAGCAGAAGCCAGAGGAAAGTTTCAAAGAGTATGTGGATCGCTGGAGAAGCCAGCTTTTGAAAATGCAGACTCGGCCCTAAGAGAATGACCAAATCAAAATGATCATCAAGGGCACCAAGCCCTCTATTTATAGTAAGCTGAGGAGGATGACTTCGATGATTTCTGATTTTCGAAAGTTGAGGGAAACTGTCATGGATATTGAGGAAGAAGAGGCTGAAAATAGAAAGTTTTATGGCCAGAATAGAAGAACTTTGGGGGGCCTTCTGAGACCAAGCCCGCTACTGCCGAGGTCGCAACCGTCAAGAACAGGCGATTCTCCAATCTTGGTAGACCTTTGTCAAATGTATTTGAAAAGCTGAAAATGCAAGGACTTCTAAAACCTTTGGAACCTAGGCCATTTCCGAACCCTGTGCCTCCATACCTCAACCTAAACCAGTATTATCACTTCCATCAAGAAAAAGGCCATGACACCGACAACTGTACCCACCTTAGGCATGAGGTCCAGAACCTCATTGACTCCCATAAAATACCCAATCCAGAAAAAAAAAACAACCCAACACACACATGAACCCTCAACCATAAAGCCACTCAACCACTCAGGCTTCTTGCATTGAGATAAATGAATTACAGTGAAGAACCATAGGCCAAAGAATAAGGCAATGCTCTGAATGATGAAGTTATTCCTCCTAGTTTATTTGATCCTGCATTTTTAATATAGACATTGATTTAGTCTACATGTTCGAACCATTTCCTCGAATGATAATAAAGACGTTCATTTCGCTGAATCTCTTATGCAATATGAGTATATTTGGGAAAAGCATTCAACCTGGGTACTATGAATTCAGTGATGTTTAGAACACGGGGAATCCTCGGATAGCAAGCAGAAGCAGAAAAATAAGGTAGCCATTCAGAAATTGGGAAATGAGGGCAGTGAGAATGACAGATTAGAGGAGAATTAGTTCACCGAGCCGATCAACGTAGACAGATTGAAGCAGTGGCTTGCCTGAGGAAAAGAAGACTGAGCAGTCACCAAGAGAGTGCAGAAAACCTAACCCGACGGGATAGGAACATTCATGCATGCATACACGTAATACATTTTGCATCCTTTTGTGTTTGTTTTGTTTTGTGTTCACAGATTTTGAAGAAGAAAAAAGAAAGCGGCAAAGGACAAGCTAATCAAAAACGGTAAAAAGCACAGTATCAGATTTGGGTAAAATCCCAGGGTGGAGGCCCATTTGAGTTTGAGTTTTAGGTATGGCACTCTGGGGGCGAGACCCTTATTAGCATCAACATCAGTCTTGCCGGATATGGCAATCTGGGGGGCGAGGCCCACGTCATTATCAGTAGCTTGGGGATGAGTCCCAAGGGCGAGCCCATATCAGTATCAGTCTGGGGGCGAGGCCCATATCAGTATCAGTCTGGGGGTGAGGCCCACATCAGTATCAGTCTGGGGGCGAGGCCCATATCAGTATCAGTCTGGGGTCGAGGCCCAAATCAGTATCAGTTTGGGGCGAGGCCCACATCAGCATCAGTTTGGGGTGAGGCCCATATCAGTATCAGTCTGGGGGCGAAGCCCATATCAGTATCAGATAAGGGAATAAAGCCCACATCCAACACAGTTCAGGAATAAAGCCCACTGTCAGCTCATATAAGGGAATAAAGCCCACAGTCTGCTCAGATCAAGGAATAAAGCCCAGATTCAGTACAATTCAGGAACAAAGCCCACAACCAGCTCAGTACAATTCGGGAACAAAGCCCACAGTCAGCTCAGATCGGGGATAAAGCCCACATTCAACACAGTTCGGGAATAAAGCCCACAATCAGCTCAAATTAAGGAATAAAGCCCACAGTCTTCTCAGATCAGGGAATAAAGCCCACATTAAGTACAATTCGGGAACAAAGCCCACAGCCAGCTCAGATCGGGGAAAAAGCCCACATTCAGTACAGTTCGGGAACAAAGCCCACAGTCTGCTCAGATTAGGGAATAAAGCCCATAATCAAATCAGTCCGGGAATAAAGCCCACGACCAATTCTGTTCGGGAATAAAGCCCACAATCAAATCAGTTCGGGAATAAAGCCCATAATCAATTCAATCAAGAAATAAAGCCCACTTTCTACACAATTCGGGAATAAAGCCCAATCTCTACACAGCTCGGGAATAAAGCCCACAGTCAACACAGATCGGGAACAAGGCCTATGGAATAAAGCCTTCAATCAGTACAGTTCGGGAACCAGGCCCATAGTCAACATAATTCGGGAATACAGCCTAGAGGAATAAAGCTCTCTCTCAGCACAGTTCGGGAATACAGCCCAGGAGAATAAAGCCCTCTCTCAGTACAGTTCGGGAATACAGCCCAGGAGAATAAAGCTCTCTCTCAGCACAGTTCGGGAATATAGCCCAGGAGAATAAAGCCCAAGGGAATAAAGCCATCTCTCAACACAGTTTGGAAAAAATCCTAGAGGAATAAAGCCAACTTTCAAAGCAGTTCGGGAATAAGGCCCATGGGAATAAAGCCCTATCTTAACTCAGCTCGGGAATAAGGCCCAGGGGACCAAAGCCATATCTCTACCCAGTTCGGGAAAAAGCCTAGAGGAATAAAGCCCACTTACGAAACAGTTCGGGAATACAGCCCAAAAGAATAAAACTCTCTCTCAACGCAGTTCGCGAATAAAGCCCGAAGGTCAAAGCATCTCAGAATAACAAGTAAGTTAAGCAACAGCTGGCGAGCCAGGTAGGTGAAAATGGATTGCATAACTTTGAGAGGATTGTTCAAAGTCACACACTGCAAAAGTCCCATCAAAGTGGGGGCGACTGTAGGCATTCCATTTTTGCATGTGAAACCAGATGATGAGTCTCATTTGGAGGCACTACATTTTAAGTCACGGAAGCCGCGGGAAACGGACGTCGAAAGGGAAAAGATGGAAATGAATACTTTGTCGAATTTTACTCCCTTGTTTAGCTTCGGGCTCGCTGGTGGACCTCCGTTTTAAAGAACATTTAGCGTAAAAAAATCCGCAAACCACTTAACCTCGGCCCAAAACCCCCCGCAAACCCCTTGGCCTTGACCTAAAACCCCCGCAAGCCCACACACCTTGTCCACACAAACCAAACCCCCAAACCAAAGGCCCACATGACCCAACCAATGCCCACACGCCCATTCACCTCAAAATACAACCCAAATTAAATTAAATAATTAATTAAATCATATACCAAATTAAATAAAATAATTAATTAAATATATATTTAACACATGTGTAATTAAATAAAACAAATAAAATCTAAATAATCACCTACCAAAATAATAAAATACTTACACAAATTAAAGAATTGCATGCCTAATAAAGATACATCAAATATATTATACACCCAACTTAACAAATATCATGCCTAAATAAAATCAATCATAACAAATTAAATATATTGTATTCTTAATCTAGCCAAGACATGTCCCTCAATCAAATCCATTGCTTTCCTTGTCTAACACTAAATCATATCCAAATTGAATGCACCAAATCCCTTCCTTGTGAGACAAGGTGAAGCCCTAGCCCTTCTCTATATAAACAAAGCCAAACCAAGCCTCTCCTCCTCTGATTCATCCAGACCACAAAACAAATCCTAATAGCCCCTGACTACTCTTCATGCATCAACCCCACTGACCTCTCTCTTACTCTCGGCCCCCTGACTCCACTAGCCTTCACGCATCAACCCTAAGGGCTCTCACTCACTCACGGCAAAAGACAAAAAAAAAACAATAAATGACCATGCAGCAAACCCTTCATATCCACGTAGCCCTCAGCTAAGCCACAACACACGCACACAAAGCACTCATTTCATTAACAAAAGCCTCACACCGACAACGCCACAACACCAATCTGCCCTCATCAATCAAACAGACCCTCTCTTTTGATCTAGCTTCACACAACAGCCCTCACTCCTCGTAAAAAACACTCACACATACACTCGGCAATAAGGCTACACACACAGCCCAGCAAATCTTCACGTACCAGACTTTCAGCCACAAACTTAAACAGCACATTATCAAAATACGGTAAAAATACGGCAGCGAAACCGCGAGAAAAAACAGCAGCACAACGGAGGTCAAAACAGTAGCTTGAGCAGCGAAACAGCGAGGTCAAACGCAAACCAGTGAACCAGAAAAGTTGCGGTTTGATAGCCCTTCCGACGGCCGTGAAACGCGAGTTTGAAAGTAGACATAAAAGGTTAGACCTGAGGGTATTTTTCACATTCGTTTTCTGTTTTATTTTTATTATTTATTGAGTATTGTTCACATGATTGTTATGTTAAAATGCATGTTGTGGCCATTGAGTAGATAAATATGCATGGATTACGAAATATTGTATGTTGTGGCTTTGGAATAAAATGAAAGATGTGTCAACTCTCGTGGTATATCGGATGGAAACCCGGACATAAATTTCATAGCCGATTCCGAATGGACGGTAGTATGATCTGTACTCGGGATATAACTCCATGTACCACTTGGGTAAATGACATTTTCTTTTACTTTATGTTGCTTTAATTTATTTATTATTTGTCATTTAAATTCCGCATGTTACTTGTTTATGCATGATGCGATCGAGCGCATGGGCTTAGTAAGTCAGATTAAAGGTCCCCTAATTGGAGGGGTTAAAACCCTTTACCACGATGCTTTACCGCGCCGATTGATGTGTGTTCGGTTGAATGTAAGATGTGTTCAATCGGGCATACCAAGTTTGATATTATTGTCTTTATTCTTTGTATGCATGATGCGATCGAGCGCATGGGCTTAGTAAGTCAGATTAAAGGTCCCATATTTGGAGGGGTTAAAACCCTTTACCACGATGCTTTGCCGCGCCGGTTGATGTGTGTTCGGTTGAATGTAAGATATGTTCAATCGGGCATACTAAGTTTGATATTATTGTCTTTATTCTTTGTATGCATGATGCAATCGAGCGCATGGGCTTAGTAAGTCGGATTAAAGGTCCTCTATTTGGAGGGGTTAAAATCTTTTACCACGATGCTTTGCCGCGCCGGTTGATATATATTCGATTGAATGTAAGATGTGTTCAATCGGGTATACGAAGTTTCATATAGTAATCTTTTTCTTTGTACGCATCGTAAGGAAAATAACATATTTATTCCATTAGTTGCATCATTTACCTTAGTCTTGGCGTAACGTAGTATAATTCATATATCCATGTTATGATAGCATTTGAGTATTATTTATTGTGGTATATCGGATGGAAACCAAGATATAAATTTCGTAGCCAATTCCGAATGGACGGTAATGCGGTCTGTACTTGGGATACAATTCCACGTACAACTTGGAAAAGTGCTCACATGTGTGTTTGTGTCCATATCAGTTGTCCTCTGTTGCACCACGTCATAGCATGCTTACTTTAATGCCTAATTGCATCCTTAAATCTCTTTTTGCATTATGTACTTAGTTGACTCTTTTATTTACGCATGGATATGTAATGACTATTTGTTTATGCTTCCGCAAGTATAAGTATGATATGTCTATGAAATCACATGTTCGCTATTATTTGATTCGCTTTTATGTGTCCTTGCGTGGTTAGTGTGTGCCTGTGTTTCCATGAATACAATATGCCAATGAAGTTGTATGTTCGTTGCTACTTTGATGTACTTTCAAGCATGCAATCTTAGATGTGAAATATATGCAAATTTAGGTGTAAGTTTTATTTTTGTGCATATGGATTTAGAAGCATAATACTCTTGGAATTTAGTGTTACTTAAGCTTGATTAAATTATTACACAAATCCTTTCATTAAAAGTTACATAAGTAAAGGACCATTCTGAACCCAACAGTTTGAGGTCTTTCCTTGCGATGGGTGAGTGCGGCCTTAAATCTCATTTTCCCGGTTCACACCGGGTGGCGACTCCATTAATCTCCGGTTTAGTCCCCCGTTTCTACTCCGTACTCCCGACCGGGCCGCGAGCCCGGGACAGTATGCGTCGCCCAGTTTCTGTGTACCACAGTTAGCAAGCATTATCCAAATGGATTTACCATGGCAATAGGTAAAAGGTTGAACACAATGTTGATAATGATACCTTTCCGCTAAAAGCCTAGCTTTATACGTTGGTATGTTGCCATCAATGTATGTCTTCCTTGAAGACTTATAAGTACCAATAGGCACAATGCCTTGCGGTACATCAACTAGTGTCCAAACTTGTTGATATACATGGAATCCATTTCGCACTCATGGCACTTTGCCATAATTAGGGAGTCGATACCTTGTATCACTTCCTAATACATAGTCAGTTGGTGTTCCTCAATAAGACTGGCATCTTATCGAGGTGAGATCAGAAACCCATACCCAAGGTTGTTTTCTAACTCTCTCCGACATACGTGGTTCTTGTGTATTCGAAGATTACTGCTATAGTTTCATCCTTGATGAACTATTAGTGTTCCATTAGGATTCGGTGCCTGGAATAGTATCACTCCGATTTTCATCGAGTCTTACTATCCTCCCACTTACCACTGCATATCGGTATTTCTCTTAGGAAAACCGCATGGTGAGCAACAATTAAATTGTTCTCTTGTGAGTTGTATAAGTACTATACTTTGGTATCCCTAAGATAACCTACAATTGGCATTTATCCAATTTGTGTTCTAGTTTGGTATCATCCAAACGTTTGCCTAGCATCCCAAATATTCAGGATTGACAAACCCAGTTTCTTTCCTGTTCATATCTAATATGAAATCTGTCAAACATATTTTTATGGAACCTTATTCAAAATAAGTTCTGCACTATTAATGCTTATACGTTGAAGGAAATGGTAGCTCAGAGCGACTCATTATTAACCTTTATCATGTCTAACAAAATTCGGTTACTCACTGTTCGGACACACCGTCAGAATGACGTGTTCCGGGAGGAGTCCTCTTTGAAAGAATATTGTACTCTTTCAAGTATATTAGAAACTTATTGCTTAAGTATTTTCCATTGCGGTCTAACTATGACGGTTTAATACTTTAGCCGATCTGTTTGTCTATTTCGTGTCGAAACTGTAAAAGTTTCCGATTTGTGTTCTTCAAAAGAAACACATAACCATAACACGATGCCACATCCGTAAAGGTCACGAAATATTTATATCCACCTCTAGCCTAGCTAGACCTGGGCCCACTTGCTTCACTATGAACTAGGGCTTACAGATTAGTGGCATTTGCACTTTTACCATGTAAATAGTGTTTTAGGCACTTTGCCCAATAAACTAGATTCGTAGACTTTATTTGATTGGAATCAAAATTAGTCCTGGTACCCACTTTTCAAAAGTGAGGATATATGATTCTTGTTTAATCGTGTCCCAGACAACAATGCCACAATTAATTTCTTATGATCAAATCAGTTTGAGCTGTTTGTTTGTCATGTTATACTTTCGAGATTTATTTATATTCTAAATATAAATTCTATTATTCACATCTAATGTGTTTATCTCAATATCATCTTTATAGAATAAAACACTTTAGCGTTCTAGAATATAAAGGTAAATCTGCAACGGATTAAACACTGATATAGAGATAATGTTTCTAGTCAAACTAGTTACATTATAACAGTATCCAAATTTAGGTACGCACCCGAGGGTAGTTCTGTGGGTTTCTATTAAGGTCCCAAGATCAATAATAAGCATGAATTAAGTGCGAATACACATAGAAGAAGTTACGGAATACTTACATCGATCGGTTGAGCGATACGGCAAGCAACAAAACTCAAAATTCTGCTCCTTGTGCATTCGGCAGTGGGCTGTGCGCAGTTCACTGGTTTGGCTTCGCGGATCAACTTCATCAAGCTCCAAGATTCGTCGAACGGTTCCCAGCTCATGGTTTGACTTCCCTATCACCTTCGCAAGTCTCGTAAGTGTGCTAGCACTTGAGATTTTGCCATAAAATCCCACTATAGCTTCCCTTCTTGCTCGGCATTTTCACAAAATGAAGTGAAGAAAATAGCCCACTGGTTTGGGCCTGAAGAGTATAGAGAAATGGAGAGAGAGAATATGTTTGGTTTGAGAAATTTGTGTATCTTATACACACATGTGAATTTCACATGCATTTCACTTGAATTTGGCTTTCAAAAAGCAAACCATTAAAGCCATAAATGGCACCAACCACACACATCACTTCCATCAATCATAAATAGTGACTTGTGTCAATCACTCAAAGTGAAAGACATCAATCACTTGATTGACGAATGATGTGACGCTAGATGCGACTAGCGATTTGACGCTTGATTTGATTTACGTGCCACACTCGAATTCGAAATGTGAATGCGCTCGCATATAATCTCGGGCTCGGGTTCGCTAATTCCAAATTAAAGAATTTTACGTTGCGTCATAATTAAATGATTACGCCAAGGGTTCGCCTGAATTAAAATCTAATTTTAATTCCGCGTCGAAATCCAATTTCTATTTAATATATCAAATATATTAATTTCTAGATTAATTCCAAAATAATCGTTATCTCTCTTTTAATGATATTTTATCCCAGATAAAATATCTCCGCAATTAATACCAATTAATTTTCTCTCTCTTCTAATTAATCCCAGATTAATCGGTGAATCTTTAGGAAGTGACCCATGATATCCTCGGATATGTTGGCAGTAAATTCGGTCATCGGACTATCCGAACACGTAAGTACCTCGTACTACGTTTATACCGATTTATAAGACAAGGTTGGCCTCTAGCAAAGCGCCATGCCTACCCAATTCTCCGGAAATATCCTTACAGGAATAAAAGATCTATATCAGGCGTAGTATACATAGTATTGCGTATTTCTGTCCAGTATCGAATGATCACGTGCTAGGCCTGGGGCTGGAATTGTGTCTGCCACGTACGAAGCACATGTCGGATGTCTGGTGACTAGTCTTTATAATCAGATAAACATGACCTTGTCATTTTATCCCGATAGCTGCAGCATTTAAGAGAACCAGTCCCGTATCCTACGTGACCATCATCTCCATATGACTGGAGTTACACTTCCGTCTTGACATCACACCCAACACACTACGATTCTCAATATACCCTGTATTGGCGTACACAGAACCTGTTAAAGCCCTGGATGATCTCAACCAAAGTATATTGATTGTCGCAAGTATTAGCGGTGCAAGTCTCAGGTTAAGACCAAGTACACCTACCGTGATTTTGAACTTCCATAACACATAGTCATACTACCAATGGAATTCCAAGGGGGTCTATCCAGAGGGAAGCTGTTTCCCGTACCATCGGTAAAACACAACCTAATATTACACTTGCATGAGTATCCTATACCCAAATATATGAGAACTATGCAGTTGTGCCCTCACAAGGCGCACAAGTGTAATACTAGTCTTTTACGTATTTATCGATGTCCATCTCGATAATACTTTGACTAGGGATATTTAATGATTTATCCTTCGTGGACTGATACTGTGTCATATCATTCTCCATCCAGGAACAAATCATAGGGACCTCTCATCATTTATACATCTAGGTGATCTAATCACAAATGATAAGAGTGCAATCTCATTTGTCACATAGTTAATTTGTACAACAACACCATGATCTGTACAAATAGTGACGCTATGGGTCATAATTGTCCTATAATCTCCCACTTGGCCTATAGCCAGTCACTCGAGTGCTTGACACCCGAACTATGTATGGTTGGCTCAAATTACTGAGAAAAGCTTTCGTCAGCGGATTTGCATGATTATCATCTGATGCGATTTATTCGATCATCACATCCCCACGATGTATGATCCGAACGAATCAGATGAATATCGAAGTATTTATCTAGATCGTTGATGAGACCATTAATTCTTTAGCATGTGCTGACGCCTAGCTCAGCTGCTAACAGAATTATATCATATCTAATTAGATTTGTTTATCGACCCTGAAGGCTTCTATTGCCGCCTCAGCTACAGCAATAACCCACATTTGTTGTTTAATCGGTAACAGTATCTTGCTGGGAAGATTTCCAGCTTATTTTACCGTTATTCAAACTTTGTAGTACCGTTTTGCGACTTATAGTCGTCTTTCTCAGTTAGGAAACTTGCTACAGTGATCCCTGTCACTTCAAGTTCTTCGCCTCCATAGATTAAGACAACATCCTTAGTTCTCTAAGATACTAACGGATGTTCTTATCATCAATCCAGTGACTATCACTCGGATTGGCCTATTTGTGAATCCATATGCTCAAAGCGTATGAGACACCAGGTAGCGTACATTTTTCAATCTACGGTTTCTCGGAGAGTTTTCTCGAAAGCCAAGCTTTCACCGATTGTTAATATTGGAATATCATTTCCAAGAAATGACATATTATCATTATTTTATAGGACAATGATTATCAGTGCGCTCCCACTAACCCTCTTACATACACAAGAATCATTTTGTTTTGAATTAAATCATAAACTATTATGATTACATCAAACGACAATTCCAAGAACCTATGCTTGCTTCAATCCAAATATGGATCGTATAACCTGCAAACCTTGTTTGCTAGTTTTGGTACGACAAAACCGACAGGATGTTGTAAACACCCTCCAAATGGTTTCCTTTTCAGGAAAGCGATTTTTCCATTCATGTGTCATATTTCATAAATGAAACATGCAGCTTTAGCAAGCATTATCCAATTGATTTACTGTTGCAATAGGTAAAAGGTTGAATCAAATCAACATAATGTTGATAACGATACCTTTCCGCTAAAAGCCTAGATTTATACGTTGGTATGTTGCCATCTATGTATGTCTTCCTTGAAGACTTATAAAGTACCAATAGGCACAATGCCTTGCGGTAAATCAACTAGTATCCAAACTAAGTTGATTATACATGGAATCCATTTCGGACTCATGACACTTTGTCACAATAGGGAGTCGATATCTTGTATCACTTCCTCATACGTAGTCAGTTGGTATACCTCAATGAGATAGACATCTTTATAAGGTGAGATCAGAATACCATACCCCAGGTTGTTTTCTGACTCTCTCCAACTACGCGGTTCTTGTGTATTTGAAGATTAATGGTTTTGTTTCATCCTTGATGAACTATTTGTGTTCCATTATGAATCGATGCCATGAACAGTATTACTCCGATTTTCATCGAGTTTTACTATCCTCCCACTTACCATTGCATATCGGTATTCCTCTTAGGAAAATCGCATGGTGAGCAACAATCTAATTGTTCTCTTGTGAGATGTATAAGTACTATACTTATGGTATCCCTAGGATAACCTACAATTGGCACTTATCCAATTTGGGTTTTTGTTTGGTATCATCCAAACATATGCCTAGCATACCCAAATGTGTAGGAATGAGAAACCCGATTTCTTTCCCGTTCATATCTAATATGATATCTGTCAAATAGATAATTATGGAACCTTATTCTAAATAAGTTCTGCACTGTTTAAAGCTTATCTGTTGAAGGAAATGGTAGCTTAGAGCGACTCAAGATTAGCCTTATCATGTCTAACACAATTCGGTTAATCCGTTCGGACACACCGTCAAACTGACGTGTTCCGGGAGGAGTCCTCATTTGAAAGAATACTTTACTCTTTCAAGGATATAAGAAACTTATTGCTTAAGTATTATCCATTACGGTCTTACCGTGACAGTACAATACTTTAGCCGATCTGTTTGTCTATTTCGTGTCGAAACTGTAAAAGTTTCCGATTTATGTTCTTCAAAAGAAACACATAACCAAAACGCGATGCAACATCTGTAAAGGTCACGAAATATTCATATCCACATCTAGCCTAGCTAGACATGGGCCCACTTCCTTCACTATGAACTAGGGCTAACAGGTCGGTGGCATTTGCACTTTTACCAAGTAAATAGTGTTATAGGCACATTGCCCAATAAACTAGATTCGTAGACTTTATTTGATTAGAATAAAATTAGTCCGAGTACCCACTCTTCAAAAGTGCGGATATACGAATCTTGTTTAATTGTGTCCCAGACAACAATGCCACAATTAGTTTCATCTGATCAAATTAGTTTGAGTTATTTGTTTGTCATGTTATATATTTGAGATTTATATTCAAAATATAAATTCTGTTATTCACATCTAATGTGTTTATCTCAATATCATCTTTATATAATGAAACACTTCAGTGTTCTAGAATATAAAGGTTCACCCGCAGCGGGACAAACACTGATATAGAGATAATGTTTCTAGTCAAACTAGTTACATTATAACAGTTTCCTAATTTAAGTACGCATTCGAAGGTAGTTCCTAAACTTAGGTTTCTGCGGTTAAAACAGCGACTTTCGTCCCGTTTCCGATTTGCAGATAAATCTCGATTGAAGTCAGTACCCTGTTCAAAACAGATTCTGAACATCAATATCTATTTATGTACCACACTAAGTATTTAAAATCTAATTTTAATACTAGTAGTGAACATAATGTTGACAAACATATTTGAAGTCAGAGCCTTGCTCGTCTTCAATTCCTTCATGTCTGCTATGTCCAAACGGCAGTCACGTTTCCGCGATCCCGTTTGGCACATTTAGGGAGACATTTTGGGATAGTCATTTATCTTCCCAGAATATTATAATGATTTTGCCTTTGCCATTTTCAACACTCTAGAAGCCTTTGCCCAAGCCTTGGCTTCTAGAATATCGAAGTAAGGTGCGCCTTGCGCTACTTGCCTAATTGCAACTTTGACTTTATCTCCTTTGAGACAGTCATTAACTCTCCAAGAGTTATATTGCAATTTTAGTACTTCAAAAATCTAAGTATAGATTTATGAATATCCTTCAATTTCAGTATCATACTTTAAGGATCTAATCCTTAGTTCTGATTCAGAAATTAAGGAGTTAACTGCGACAAGCTTAATGGATTACGCACTAAAGTTATCATTACATAAATCTTCCAATTATGCTCGACTATTTGCTTAACTCCGGGCTTAGGCTTAATATGTTATTTTATCAAATAAAGTAACTTATTATTTTCCAGGACCATCCTGAAATTTATTCCAAATTTGAAAATTAAACCATTTAAATACATTTTCCCTAAGATTATGTATTAAACGTCAATCTTTCAATTTATCTTGATTTTAATATTCCAACTATTTAATCAACGATTTTGGTACTATTTATTATAATGATTACAATAGTTCAACTATTTAATCAACTATAACTTAGTAGATTAAAATCAATTATATGATTACTATAATCCAATTATAAAATCAACTATAAATGAATAGTTTGAATATATAGTCCAACTATTTATTAAAACAACAATTTAAATATTATTCCAACTAACATTTAGTTTATTTGACGAATGATATTTGTTTGAGCGCGTATGGCAGTAATTAATCGAATATTGCAAATTCAATTCTTGCCTCCCTCTATTTTTCGGCGAGCCTCTAACACTCTGTCGAGTACTCGGGAATGGGCTTTTAATTAATTTCTTAAGGCGTGGACTTTTGGTCAACTCGGGTCAAACCGAATAACCAAAATCCAATCCGGGAATTACCCCATAAGCCTAGAAATCAATTTAGGCCCATTAGGCCCAAATAAACTTTAAAGGTCCATTAAGTCGCATTTGGGCTTTATGGAAGCGGTTTTGGGCCCAATTTGATCCAACCAATTTTGCCTAAACCCAACTTTGAACAACAAAGCCCAACAAGCCCAATTACAAAATAACAAGCCCAAATCCAATTTTAAAACCCAATTATAATTAAATCAAAAAAATCCAATTTCACAATTTAATTACATAAACTGTATTTCGCAATTAATTACCCAATTAACATTTCTAAAACATTAATTAACATAACTAATCATGCTCATTTTCATCATCACATGTCCAACACATTTTGATTAAAATCAAACCCAATAATCATGCTCTAACTCTCGGCAATAAAGGGATAATTTTTGTCTGATTCAGTTACAATCCAATTAAACCCACAATCGACATTAAATCATCATTCCCAATTGATTCAAGTCATCCAATGATCAAAAATCAAAAATTCACCAAGACATTTTATGGCTAAGGCATTCGGCCAACATAGAAAATTAGGGGAAAATTATTCCAAATCAATTTTCTTGAAATTGATCCAATCAAACTTCAATTCAACATGTATTAAGCATACTCAAACATCCAATTTATTCAAATCATGCTTAAATACAAATTTACCCAAATTTTAACCCTAAACTTTTCATGCTCAAACCTTGCTCTAATACCATTGTTGGTTTATATTAAGGTCCCAGATCAATAATAAGCATGAATCAAGTGCGAATACACATCGAAGAAGTTGCGGAATACTTATATTGATCGGTTGAGCGACGCAGCAAGCAACAAAACTCAAAATTCTGCTCCTTGAGCATTCGGCAGTGGTTTGTGCGCAGCTCACTGGTTTGGCTTCGCGGATCAACTTCGTCAAGCTCCAAGCTTCGTCGAATGGTTCTCGGCTCAGGGGTGGACTTCCCTATCACTTCGGATGTCTCGTAAGTGTGCTAGCACTTGAGATTTTGCCACAAAGTCCCACTCTAGCTTCCCTTCTTGCTCGACATTTTCACAAAATGCAGTGAAGAAAATAGCCCACTGGTTTGGGCGTGAAGAGTATAGAGAAATGGAGAGAGAAAATATGTTTGGTTTGAGAAATTTGTGTATCTTATACACACATGTGAATTTCACATGCATTTCACTTGAATTTGCCTTTCAAAAAGCAAACCATTAAAGCCATAAATGGCACCAACCACACACATCACTTCCATCAATCATGAATAGTGACTTGCGTCAATCACTCAAAATGAAAGACATCCATCACTTGATTGACGAATGATGTGACGCTAGATGTGACTAGCGATTTGACGCTTGATTTGATTTGCGTGCCGTACTCGAATTCGAAATGTGAATACGCTCGCAAATAATCTCCGGCTCGGGTTCGCTAATTCCAAATTAACGAATTTTTCGTTGCGTCGTAATTAAATGATTACACCTAGCGAAGTCATTATTCACGTCGCTAACGAATTAATTCTAAATTAATTCATTCGCCCGAATTAAAATCTAATTTCAATTTCGCGTCGAAATCCAATTCTGTTTAATATATCAAATATATTAATTTCTCGATTAATTCCAAATTAATCGTTATCTCTCCTTTAATGATATTTTATCCCAGATAAAATATCTCTGCAATTAATCCCAGATTAATTTTCTCTCTCTTCTAATCAATCCCAGATTAATTTAGAGTGCGAGTTATACGTCATCGGTGAATCTTTGGGAAGCGACCCATGAGATCCCCAGATATGTTGGCAGTAAATTCGGTCGTCGGACTATCCGAACATGTAAGTACATCGTACTACGTTTATACCGATTTACAAGACAAGGTTGGCCTCTAGCAAAGCGCCATGCCTACCCAATTCTCGGAAATATCCTTACAGGAATAAAGGATCTATATCAGGCGTAGTATACGTAGTATTGCGTATTTATGTCCAGTATCGAATGATCATGTGCTATGCCTGGGGCTGGAATTGTGTCTGCCCCATACGAAGCACATATCGGATGTCTGGTGACTAGTCTCTATAATTATGAACATCAATATCTATTTATGTACCACACTAAGTATTTAAAATCTAATTTTATTACTAGTAGTAAACATAATGTTGACAAACATATTTGAAGTCAGAGCCTTGCTCGTCTTCAATTCCTTCATGTCTGCTTTGTCCAAACGGCAGTCACGCTTCTGTGATCCCGTTTGCCACCATTTAGGAAGACATTTTGGGATATGTCTTTTATCTTCCCAGAAGATTATAATGATTTTGCCTTTGCCCTTTTCATATTCCATAAGCCTTTAGCCAAGCCTCGGGTTTCTAGAATATTGAAGTAAGGTGCGCCTTGCGCTACTTGCCTATTGCAAACTTTGACTTTGTCTCCTTGAGAATAGTCATTAACTCTCCAAGTGTTATTATTGCAATTTAATACTTCTAAAATCTAAGTATAGATTTATGAAGATCATTCAATTTCAGTATCATACTTTAAGGATCTAATCTTTAGTTCTGACAAAGAAATTAAAGAGTCTACTACTACAAGCTTAATGCATTAAGCACTAAAATTATCATTACATAAATCTTCCAAATATTATACTCTACTATTTGCTTAACTCCGGGCTTAGGCATAATATGTTATTTTATCAAATAAAGTAACTTCTTATTTCCAGGACCATCATGAAATTATTGCCAATTTGAAAATTAAACCATTTAAATACATTATCCCTAGGATTATGTTTTAAATGTCAATCTTTCAATTACATCTTGATTCTAATAGTCCAACTATTAAATCAACGATTTAGGTATTATTTATTATAATGATTATAATAGTCTAACTATTTAATCAACTATAATTTAAATAAATCAAATATATTGATTACTATAATCTAATTATATAACCAACTATAAATGAATTATTTGAATATAGTCCAACTATTTATTAAAATAACAATTTAAATATTAGTCCAACTAACATTTAATTTATTTGACGAATGATATTTTATTGAGCGCGTATAGCAAGTAATTAAACGAATATTGCAAATTCATTCTTGCCTCCCACTATTTTTCGGTGAGCCTCTAACCCTCTGTCGAGTACTCGGGAAACCGTGTTTCCTAGCGGGCTAGGATCCCGTTAAATATCACACAATCTTGACTTTGGCCAACAAATTGTATGATAATTAACTAGGTAGATCTCTAAGATCAATTGGATCCAATCCAATTCCTAGATCCAGTAGGGGGACATCCAAGTCCGAAACATATATCTTATATATGCCAATATATCCAATATATTACCTAACCTTTTTCCTCTGAATCAACTAAGCCTTGGCTTTAGCACAACAAACTTAGTGATCCCAGTTAAGCGGAACCCATTGACCATGGAAAGTTCGTAATCAATTTCGAGGGACAAGAAGTGGTATTGACTTTGGCCAACAAACCACAACTTGGACACGACACCAATATGGAATAAAGCCTTCGTGATTCAAACACATCCTCGACGGACAAAAGCTTTGACTTTTGCCAACAAGCCAATGCCAGTCTCGGATCTTCTGTAAGAATCACTCAATGGAAGGAAAAACACTTAATATTTTGCGAGGGTTTTTCGAGTGCAAATTGGCAACCAATTTATTATCTTTGTTAAGATCTCATCATCATACACCCTTAAACATGCATTCTAAACACATAATAAAGCGCGTATAAATAAATAATAATGATATGCGGATGGATACTTTACACATTGATCCTCTATCAAATCTCTCCCGCTAGCACATGTATCACTTCTACCCGTTACACTACACTTCTAAAGAAACCTCATTTACATTGAGGGGAATAGGTGAGAAGAGAATACAAATAATAAGGAGGTGATAAGGCTGGACACGCAGATCCAATTAATAAATTCCAAATTTATTACAACAATTTCTAAAATTGCCCCACCCATCTAATATCCATCCGATATACATTATTCATGCATCGCAACCATGTATTCACACAAGCATGTTATCAATCAATCTAATCAAATTAATTAATCTGATAATTAGTGATCATCCAATGTTCAAACAACGATTTGATTTTGCTCGAGTCAAACTTGTTTTGCGAATAAGTACTGAAAGTACGAATTCTCGAAATAAATTAAACTACATAATTAAATCCAATTCAATTTGTATTTAATACTAATTCGCTATTTAATTCCAAATTAAATATTACACTTTATTAATAAACCTTTTAGGACTAAATTCCAAATTTAATCGTTACGGGTCTCAAAGCCCGATTAACGTCCAACGTCAATTTAATTAAAGTCCAATGGGTTTTTAATTAATTTCTTAAGGCGTGGACTTTGGTCAACTCGGGTCAAACCTAATAACCAAAGTCCAATCTGGGAGTTACCCCATAAGCCTAGAAATCAATTTAGGCCCAATTAAACTTTAAAGGTCCATTAGTCGCATTTGGGCTTTATGGAAGCGGTTTTGGGCCAATTGGATCCAACCAATTTTGCCTAAACCCAACTTAGTACAACCAAGCCCAATAAGCCCATTTACAACATAACAAGCCCAAATCCAATTTTAAGTAAGCCCAAATAATTTAATTAAAAAAATTACAAATTTCTCAATTAAATTACATAAAGTGTATAACACAATTAATTACCCAATTAACATTTCCAAAACACCAATTAGCCTAATTAACCATGCTCAATTACATCAATTAGTGTCCAACACATTTTGATCAAAAAATCAAACCCAATTAAATGCTATTCATTTCTCGGCAATGGTAGGGTATTTATGTCCGATTTCGATTCCAACCCATTGAATCCGCAATCAACATTTCCCAATCGCTTCAAGTAATCCAATGAACAACGAAACAAAAAATTCCAAGACCATTTAGGGCATATATGATGAGCGGAAAATATATCAATATTTACCGCCCCTTTAACTTAATATTTTGTTTAGTTTCTAGGGTTTGATGAACGTTTTGATGTGTTTTAGTTTATTTTGCAGATAAAATAATATCGGTCTCAATTAAATCATTTAGGATGAAATATGGGTCAAATAAGGGCAATTATTGGACTTGATATTTTAATTTTGGAGATTGGAAACTTGAAAGGGCGTTTTGACGAAGTGCAGTTTTGGAAATTCTAATTTTGTGCATCTGTCGTATTTTGGGCATAACGTTTTACACATATATCGGATTGAGCTGATTCAAGTTTCAGATTAAAGAAGACTCAAAGATCTACAACTTTGAAAGACAAAATAATTTCGAATTCTGAAGATTTCATGCCCGAAATTGATGAACCATCCAGAAGTGTGTATGGTGTAATTATTAAAGTCACTTTCAATCATTTTCAAAGCAAAAAAATAATTAATAAAAAAATAATAAAAATTATCAAATCATCACCAAACATGATAAGAGATTAGTGGAGCAATTAATAATGGATTTGGTGGAGCAATTAGTGGAGCAATTAATAATTGATTTGGTGGATGATTTGATGGAGGCAAAATTTTGCCTATAAATACCAAGCCATTTCATTTGTAAAATTCATACTTTCTTCTAAGGAATTCCTTAAGAATACTAAGAAGATTGTATCTTGTTTGTTTATTTACAGCTTTCAGTAATTAATTTTCGTTTTCGCACTTCTTTTCTTTACTTTTCAATTTTTACTTTCCGCAATTTACTTTTACGCACAATACTTTTCTTTATTTAATTTTCAGTTTTTACTTTTCAGTAATGAGGAGGTAACTCCCCTTTGCTGGGGTAAAAGGTAAAACTTTTATTACTAATATTTAGATTAATCTCCCTTAATTATAATATATAAACTAGTTAAAACCTGACTTAACGAGGATACCGCCATATTGGTCGTTGGTAATTATTTAAATTGGTTTTAACCTGACTAAACTGGATACCGCCTGATTGGTCGGTTGGTAATTAATTATTAATTTGACTTAATCTGGATACCGCCTATATGGCTGGTTGGTAATTATCATGCAAGTTAATATATTATATTAAGGGAGATATCTAAAATAGAAGTAATAAAAGTGGATCCTTTTACCTCAGCATTTTCTTTTATTGTAATTTTAATTTATTTACTTTTCAGCAATTTACTTTTCAGCAATTTACTTTTAGCAATTTACTTTCAGCATTTACTTTTCAGCATTTAATTTTAAGTATTTTACTTTATGTCTTTTTTTTTATTTAAGTTTTTTTTACTACCCGTAAATATGTGTCGTAACTAAGCCAATTATCTGGGGTTGTGATGAAATCCAATATCACCGGTTTATAAAGGGTTAAATTATAGTTTGGGTAATTTAAAGGTTTACTTATTAAGTCTTAAGCTTAATACTTCTTGTTGTCTGATCACCAATAAGATTGATGTGGTAAATCTAAAATGAACTAGACATAGGGATTTTAGGTTTCAGCCTTAGACTTAATAGCCCACGATCTTCCTTGAGGATAGATAACCCTTTAATAGATTTCCTTACAGGATAGACATATACCTGTCGGGCGGGGGTAGCCATAATTGGAACTTAAACTTAATGAATCCAGATAATTTGTTTGACATAGACATATGGTTCAATTGGGTTAAACTGGGTATTTGCGTCTGACCATCGACAAAGGCTTTTGCATAATTTAGTGTTCCAGGTTAGTAAACCGATTTATTACACAACATAAAATAACCACTTCATCTTTAAATGATATTGGAAGAAATCACAACCCTAGATAGTTTTTAATATTGAATTTTCTTAAAACCTACTTTCGAACAATTTTATTTACTTGTTTTTAAATTTAGAATCGTCACCATTTCAAATCAATTAAACAACTTGTTAGATACTAGTAATCATTTGACTTCATAAAATTAATAGATTAGATATTAAGTCCTCGTGGGATCGATATTTTTATACTACTTGAACGATACGTGCGCTTGCGTTATACGTTGATGTGTTTACGCCGGTCAAGTTTTTGGCGCCGTTGTCGGGGACTTATTTATCTTTTACTATTAGTTTAGGGGTTAGATACGTTACTTGTATCTAATTTCTTTTTACTTATTGTTTTTGTTTTATTGTGTTTCAGGTTCTCAGAAACTACATGAGACGAACCAGAAGCTTTGAACTCTGACCGCTTGACCCAGAAATTGAAAGAACCATCAGACAGTTGAGAAGGGAAAGGCGAGAAGGCCAAGAAGCTTTAATCAACATGGAACCTGAACCTTTGAATGTTGCACACCACCAATCCCATTCGAGACAGAACCATTCCGGTGGTTGACAGACTCATTTCCTGTATTGTACTTCCTCCCTTACCAGCATGCGTGTGACATCAAAACATGCATTCAGATGATTCAGCACTCAGTTCAGTTCGGGGGGAATGCAACTGAAGATCCTAATTCCCACATCAGCAACTTCCTGGAAGTTTGCGGCACTTTCAATTACAACCGAGAAGCTGAAGAAGCAATGAGACTGCGTGTTTTCCCATACTCCTTGAAGGACAGAGCTAAAGCTTGGCTACATTCACTACCAGCAGGTTCCATCCAACATGGAACACTTTAGCCACCAAATTTCTTCTTGCAAAGTACTTTCCACCAGCCAGAACCGCAAAGCTGAGGAATGACATCACATCCTTTGTGCAACAAGACTCAGAATCCCTCTGCGAAGCTTGGGAAGGTACAAAGATTTGCTCCGGAAATGTCCTCACCATGAGATTCCAAAATGGCTTCAAGTCCAACATTATATAATGGACTTTCTGGAATAATGAGAACCACAATTGATGCTGCTGCTGGAGGAGCACTAATGGCAAAAGGAGAAGATCAGGCTTGGGATTTAATTGAAGAAATGGCCAACAATAATTCTTTGTGGCCAACAGAAAGGAGCATGATCCAAATAATCGCAGGAATTTATGAAGTTGGAGCCAACACAGCACTGAATGTCAAGCTGGATATGATTTGCAAAAATCTGGAAACTCTTAACATGAAGGTTAATGGTGGATCCACAAGTTCATCATATAAAGGAGCACCAGAACCAGTTCAGCAGGAAGAGACAGTGAATTTTGTCAACAATTTCAACAGACAGGGGAACAATCCATATTCCAACACCTACAACCCAGGGTGGAGGAATCATCCCAATTTTTCATGGAGCAACAATTCAGCCAACAACAGCAAAACTATCCACCACCTGAATTCCAACAACAGAACAAAAGCCAGGAGCAGGCAAATGAACCAGGAATAACAGAAGTGTTGACCCACTTGAAAAAGTTAGAAGCAAAACACGACTCTCAAGCAGCAAGATATGATGCTATGTTTCAATCCCAATCAGTATTAATTCAAAGTCAATCTGCTTCTATTAAAGCAGTGGAGAATCAAATGGGACAACTGGCAAATGCTCAGAGTTACAGACCGCCAGGTACCCTTCCTAGCAACACTGAGCCAAATCCAAGAAACATGGGGAAGGAACAATGTCATGCCATCATGTTAAAAAGTGGTACTGAAATCAACAAAGATGTTAGAGCCAAAACACTACTGAGGAAGTTCCAAAAGAAACAAAGCAACAGATGGAGGAAAAAGAACAGATCACTCTACCTCCACCTTTTCCTCAACTTCTTCAGAAGAATAAATTGGACAAGCAGTTTTCTCGGTTCCTGAAATCTTCAAAAAAGCTGCATATCAACATTCCATTTGCAGAAGCGTTGGAACAAATGCCCACCTATGCCAAATTCATGAAAGATATTATTTCACGAAAGCGGAGATTGGGAGATACGAGACAGTAGCATTATCAGAGAATGCAGTGCTATCATTCAAGGAAACTCCCCCGAAGTTGAAAGATCCTGGCAGTTTCACTGTTCCTTGCGTCATAGGAGAACATAACTTTGGTAAGGCTTTATGTGATTTAGGTGCTAGTGTTAACTTGATGCCTTTTTCTATTTTCAGGAAATTACAGATTGGAGAAACAATGCCAACTTCAGTCTCACTGCAACTTGCTGATAGTACGCTCGTATTTCCAAGAGGCGTAGTTGAGGATGTGCTGGTCAAGGTTGACAAATTCATTTTCCCAGCATAGTTTATTGTCCTTGATATGGAGGAAGACGCAGACGTGCCAATCATCATCGGGAGACCGTTCTTGGCTACATGTCGAACCATTATTGATGTACAAAAAGGAGAACTAACCATGATGGTACAGGACCAAAAAGTAACATTCAATGTTTTCAAGGCCATGAATTTCCCAGATGATGAAAAAAAGGAGGAATGTTTCAAACTCTATGTGATACACAGTACCATTCATAACTCTGATGAAAGACAAAGTTCTACTGACAAACTTAAAACATGTCAATTGCCTGTGGAGCCTAAGATAAAGCATCTTTTGCACTGAAAGAGCCAATTCTTGCTCTACAAGCAACATAAGAGAAAAAGTTCCACCAGCTCAACGAATCGGAGAATTTCACAATCAGCCTTTTGAAGATGCCAAATTGTACAAAGAATATGGCAAAAAAATGGCATGACCGAAAAATAGTGCACAGACAGTTGGAACCAAGGCAACATGTTGTTTGTACAACTCAAGGTTGAAACTTTTCCCTGGAAAGTTGAAATCTAGGTGGTCTGGACCATTTGTGATCACTCAGGTTTTACCGTATGGAGCTGTTGAGTTACTGGATCCTAATACCAACAACACATTCAAGGTTAACAGTCAGCGTGTCAAGCACTACTGGGGAGAATCATTTGAGCGACAAAAAGAAAGTGTCACACTTTCAGATCCAGCATAAACGATCGAGCAGTCACGTCTAGCTGACGACTTTAAACTTAGCGCTCGCAGGGAGGCAACCCATGCAATTTGTGTATATATTGTGATTTGGTGTGTTTTATTTTTTGGTGGTTTATTTTTTGCAGGTTTAGTCATTTCAAGATGGAAGAAGCTCTCGCAAATCTTCACAAGAAATTTCCTTCTCTCCCTCAAAAATCTCTAATGAAAGTTTACAAAGCTCGCTTGGAACGAATGAGACTACTGACGATCCATGGTGTGCCCAATGACATTCGTTGGGTAATTGAAGCACGAGTCCGATTGGCAGGTGAGTCTTCTGACTCTTTTATTTCACATCTGCCTGGTTTCGGAAGAAGCACATATGCAAAGAAACGTAGTGCTAAGCAAATTGGTGTTTGTTTCAAATGTGCACGATTTAATTGCAACACTCGTTGTCGTTCTTTAGGAATGGTGTCTAATAATCGCGAAGACAAAATTAAATTCATTTGGGATGGCTTGAGTAAAAAGTCTTTAGATGATTATCTTCGACTCTTGAGACGCATCCCAGTGGATATGTTCATAGCCTTTCGTAGATTACATACACAATTTCAAAAAGAAAGACAACAGTTAAGTCTTGGGATCTGACTCAAAAAGACCCTGTTTGCCAATTTATAAGAAAATTGGATGGAAACTTGTCTTTGACGCATAGACGTTAATCAAGCTCTAATTCTTGTACATATTATATCTCTTTGTCTTTTCCTAATAATTTTGATTTGTTTTGTTATTTTCTTTTATTTTCTCCGACAGGATCCAGACCTTTTTGACCATATCACGATCTATTTTACTATTTTGTTACTAATCGTCCTTTGGAAGAAACTTGTGCTATTTTTACTCACCTTTTTCAGGTACTATAAATTCAGCTCGTCAATGTACTTTTGAAGAATGGAAGCCACTTCAAGAAGACGAGTTGAAAACATTTGTGTGTTTTGCGGTAGCACTGTTGGTACTAAACCACAATACATAGAAGTAGCACAGGAATTGGGTCGAGTCTTAGCTGCAAGGAATATGCACTTAATATATGGCGGAGGCAATCTCAGACTTATAGGGATTATTTCAAAGGCCGCACAGGAAGGAGGCAGTCACGTTTTGGGAATCATCCCAAAACCATTGGCAGAGGCAAATCTTATTGAACCATCACAGAGAGGAACTGATCGTACCAGGTATGTCTGAACGTCTAGTGGAAATGATTAACCGTGCTGATGCTTTTATTGCTTTGCCAGGTGGCTTGGGTACATTGGAGGAAATTTTTATTGTGTTATCTTGGGCGAACCTGAACATACACCAGAAACCAATTGGGCTTTACAACGTTGATGGGTTTTATGATTTTCTTTGTGTGTTTCTTGAAGATGCTCGGAGAAATGGGTTCGTGTCAAAACCTTTAAAAGAACTCTCTTCACTGCCAGAACTGCTCCAGATCTAATTGACCAACTCATAGCCTATGAACCAAAGTTGACCCTATCATTTCAAAGATAAATTGGTCCGAGGACGATAGTGGTAAGAGACGTAGGATTAATCTAGATCTAAACCTTTAATTTCCTGTAGATTTTCAGCTAACCAGGTACGACCTTCTAAACTCTTCTTCTACTTTTTAAGACAATGGGGACAATGTCTCATTTAGGTTTGGGGGAGGGAATTAGTTGATTAGTACCTTGTTTTTAGTTTGTATGTTGTTTTTATTTTTAGTCCAAAATTTTTCGAAAAATACAAAAAAATTGGAAAATTTTCAAAACAAAATTACAAAAATATTTTATTTTTTTGTATTTTTATTTTGACTAAAAAGGTGAAATTGGTAAGAGATAGCTGAGTAAGGAGTTTCCACTCCTGATACGTATCTCAAGCCTATTTTCGAAACAAGTTAATTTTTGTTTATTTTATTTTGAATTATTTAATTTGTGAATTCTCCTTAAAACGGACTAAAATGGATCTTCATATGTTCAGTTAGCAAATATTATCAACATATATAGTAACATACAGACATGAGCTAAAATTGAAAAGTTTGTAATATTCAGTGCTCTAGTTTAATTAGAGGAACCATCTCAAAAAGCAATGGAGTAAAAAAAAAAAAAAAAAAAAAACTTCTTAGATCTGAGTTATTAAGTCTGTAAGGGTGTTTTAACACCTAGTGCCCTAAAGCCAACTGGTTTGGAGTCACTGGCCCAAAGCTCGTTACATGGATCGAAGATGTTGCAAAAATATATATATTTGAAGTCTGAGTAATTAGTTCGTAGGGGTGTCTTAACACCTGGTGCCCTAAAACCAACTGGTTTGGGAGTCACCGACCTAACACTCGCTACATAGACGGAAGATATTGTATATAAATAAAAAATAGAGAAAAATCGAAGAAAAAAATCAGAAAATGAGAAAAAATTATTCCATTACTCCAAAAAGGTGTGAAATCTGATAGAACTTTAGGACAAAATATTACTCTCTTATCAACTGCACTTATGACTGTTGTGGGCAAAAATGAGTTGATTAATATTTTGTTGGCTGTGTATATGGAGAATGGTAAATATAATCGGAGAATTTACTTATTCTGTAATTTAGAATGAAACAAAACAACTATTGACTTGGATTAGAAGTTTCACATGATTAGTCACTAACTTCTTTATTCTATTTTCTCTTGCCTTTTTTCTTTTGTGTGCATTAGTTTTATTATCTTTTTACTTTTGTAAAACGTTTGTGGGTATCGTTGCTGTAAGCCCTCACGAGACTACAACTCGTCCACTAGGGACACCTAGGGGTTTAAAGCTTGTTGCATATGCTAAATGCAACTGTGATCCCTACGAAAGTGGCTTAGTTTAATTTTATTTTTATTTTTTTGTTTAGCTCGAGGACTAGCAAAATGTTAGGTTTGGGGGTGCGATGAGCGGAAAATATATCAATATTTACCGCCCCTTTAACTTAATATTTTGTTTAGTTTCTCGGGTTTGATGAACGTTTTGATGTGTTTTAGTTTATTTTGCAGATAAAATAATATCGGGTCTCAATGAAATCATTTAGGATGAAATATGGGTCAAATAAGGGCAATTATTGGACTTGATATTTTAATTTTGGAGATTGAAAACTTGAAAGGGCGTTTTGACGAAGTGCAGTTTTGGAAATTCCAATTTTGCGCATCTGTCGTATTTGGGCATAACTGTTTACTCATATATCGGATTGAGCTGATTCAAGTTTCAGATTAAAGAAAACTCAAAGATCTACAACTTTGAAATACAAAATAATTTCTAATTCTAAATATTTCATGCCCGAAAGTGATGAACCATCCAGAAGTATGTAGTGTGTAATTATTAAAGTCACTTTCAATCATTTTCAAAGCAAAAAAAAAAATTAATAAAAATTATCAAATCATCACCAAACATGATAAGAGATTAGTGGAGCAATTAATAATGGATTTGGTGGAGCAATTAGTGGAGCAATTAATAATTGATTTGGTGGATGATTTGATGGAGGCAAAATTTTGCCTATAAATACCAAGCCATTTCATTTGTAAAATTCATACTTTCTTCTAAGGAATTCCTTAAGAATACTAAGAAGATTGTATCTTGTTTGTTTATTTACAGCTTTCAGTAATTATTTTCGTTTTCGCACTTTCTTTTCTTTACTTTTCAGTTTTTACTTTCCGCAATTTACTTTTACGCACAGTACTTTTCTTTATTTAATTTTCAGTTTTTACTTTTCAGTAATGAGGAGGTAACTCCCCTTTGCTGGGGTAAAAGGTAAAACTTTTATTACTAATATTTAGATTAATCTCCCTTAATTATAATATATAAACTAGTTAAAACCTGACTTAACGAGGATACCGCCATATTGGTCGGTTGGTAATTATTTAAATTGGTTTTAACCTGACTAAACTGGATACCGCCTGATTGGTCGGTTGGTAATTAATTATTAATTCGACTTAATCTGGATACCGCCTATATGGCTGGTTGGTAATTATCATGCAAGTTAATATATTATATTAATGGAGATACCTAAAATAGAAGTAATAAAAGTGGATCCTTTTACCTCAGCATTTTCTTTTATTGTAATTTTTTTTATTTACTTTCAACAATTTACTTTTCTGCAATTTACTTTTTAGCAATTTACTTTCAGCATTTACTTTTCAGCATTTAATTTTCAGTATTTTACTTTATGTCTTTATTTTATTTAAGTTTTTTTTTACTACTCGTAAATATGTGTCGTAACTAAGCCAATTATCTGGGGTTGTGATGAAATCCAATATCACCGGTTTATAAAGGGTTAAATTATAGTTTGGGTAATTTAAAGGTTTACTTATTAAGTCTTAAGCTTAATGCTTCTGTTGTCTGATTACCAATAAGATTGATGTGGTAAATCTAAAATGAACTAGACATAGGGATTTTAGGTTTCAGCCTTAGACTTAATAGCCCACGATCTTCCTTGAGGATAGATAACCCTTTAATAGATTTCCTTACAGGATAGACATATACCTGTCGGGCGGGGGTAGCCATAATTGGAACTTAAACTTAATGAATCCAGATAATTTGTTTGACATAGACATATGGTTCAATTGGGTTAAACTGGGTATTTGCGTCTGACCATCGACAGAGGCTTTTGCATAATTTAGTGTTCCAGGTTAGTAAACCGATTATTACACAAACATAAAATAACCACTTCATCTTTAAAATGATTTTGGAAGAAATCACAACCTAGATAGTTTTTATATTGAATTTTCTTAAAACCTACTTTCGAACAATTTTATTTACTTGTTTTTAAATTTAGAATCGTCACCATTTCAAATCAATCAAACACCTGTTAGATACTAGTAATCATTTGACTTGATAAAATTAATAGATTAGATATTAAGTCCTCGTGGGATCGATATTTTTATACTACTTGAACGATCCGTGGGCTTGCGTTATACGTGTGTGTTTACGCCGGTCAATATACCTCTCGGCCAAGCCTAAGATTTGGGCAAAAAATTGATCCAATCAAATTTCATGAAATTGATCCAATCAAACGTCAATTAAAACACATTTAAACATATTCATTCATCCAATTTCATAAATTCATGGTCAAAATCAATTTACCAAATTTTAAGCCCTAAATATTTTTCATGCTTTTCCTTGCTCAAGATACCATTGTTGGTGTTTGCTAAGGTCCCAAGATCATTTAACAAGCATGAAACAAGTGCGAATACAACGAGGGAGTTGCGGAATACTCACATCGATCGGTTGAGCGACGCTAGAGGCAACAAAAATTCTATTTTATGCCTTCTGGACCTCACGGCACTGCAGTCCACTATCCTCAAAGAATTCGGTTTTGGTGCTACTTGAACAAGCTCCAAGCTTCGTCAAATGATTCCAAGCTCATGGGTGGACTTCCCTATCACCTTCGCATGTCTCTCGGAGTGCTAGCTCTCTTGATTTTTGCCACAAAAATCAAACACTTTGCTTCCCTATCTCCTCATTGGCTCTCGGCAGTTCACTGCCAAACCAGAAGAAAAAGGCCCTCTTGGGCGAGAGAGATGAAAGAAGAGAGGAGAGAGAGTTGGAAAAATGTGTAATTGTTATTATCATTTGGTAAAATGAATTTCTAAAATCATATACACCATTTACTTTCCAAAAGTCAAAGTAATTAAATAACAATATATTTCATTCAAGCTTTCAAAAAGCTTTCCAACAACTCTCATCTACTATTCACATCAATCAATCAATAAAGTGACAAGTTGTCACATCACTCAAAGTGACTAATGAATTGACGCTTGATGCGACTAGTGATTTGACGCTTGATTTGACTTACGTGCCGCACTCGAATTCGAAATACGAATGCGCTCGCAAACAATCCCGGGCTCGGGTTCGCTAATTCCAAATTAACGAATTTCCTGTTGCGACGTAATTAAACGATTATGCCTAGCGAAGTCACTATTCACGTCGCTAACGAATTAATTATATATTAATTCGTTCGCCCGAATTAAAATCTAATTTTAATTTCGCGTCGAAATCCAATTTTGTTTAATATATCGAATATATTAATTAATCGATTAATTCCAAATTAATCGTTTTCTCTCTTTCATTGATATTTTATCCCAAATAAAATATCTCCGCAATTAATCCCAGATTAATTTTCTCTCTCATCATTAATTAATCCCAGATTAATAAAAGTGCGAGTCATACGTCATCCGTGAATCTTCGGTAAGCGACCAATGAGATCCCAGGATATGTTGGCAGGTAATTCTGTCGGACTACCCGAACATGTAAGTACTTAGTACTACGTTTGTAACGATTTACAAGGCAAGGTTGGCTTCTAGCAAAGTGCCATGCCTACCCAATCTCCAGAAATATCCTTACAGGAATATAAGGATCTATATCAAGTGTAGTATACATAGTATTACGTATGTCGATCCAGTATCAGATGATCACGTGCTAGGCCTGGGGCTGGAATTGTGTCTGCCCCGTACGAAGCACATGTCGTGTTAGTGTCCTAGAACAAGCCAACGATCTAATAAGCATGAAAACATGTTCATAAATTCAAAATAAGTTGCGGAATATACTTACAATGAATGGATTTGAGCTGTAAAATTTTGAGAAGAGATCTCCAAGATCCAAGCTTTAAGTGACGATTCCAACTCTTGAAGTAGTTTCCCTATCACCTTAGTTGATTTCTCCAAGTGCTAGCTTTGTTGATTTTGCCACAAAATCAAAGTGAAGAGAGGAGGCCATTCACGCCATTGTAGAGAGAAAGCTAGGGTTTTTTTTGTTCCTAGTATGTTAGAAGTGTGATGCATACACAAGTGAAGAGAGAGAGAAGAGTTTTAGGTAAAACAATTTACCCTTTTACCTAAA
>SKCR01030357.1:0-31768 GCA_019454045.1 Zanthoxylum bungeanum | reverse complement strand
TAAGTATTAGCGATGCAAGTCTCAGGTTAAGACTATACACACCTACCTTGATTTCGGCCTCCTATAGACACCTAGTCATAATACCAATGGGATTCCGAGGGTCTATCCAGAGCGAAGCTGTTTCCCGTACCATCGGTGAAACACGACCTCCTATCGCACTTGCACAAGTATCCAATACTTATATATATGAGAACTATGCCGTTGTGCCCTCACAACGCGCACAAGTGCAATACTAGCCTATTCCGCATTATCGATGTCCAGTCTCGATAATACTACGGCTAGGGATATTTAATGATTAATCCTTCGTGGACTGATACTGTCTCATATCATCTCAATCCAGGAACTAATCATAGGGACCTCTCTTCATTTATATATCTATGGTGATCTAATCACAAATGACGAGAGTGCAATTTCCTTGTTACATAGTTAATTGCTACAGCAACACAATGATCTGTGCAAATAGTGACGCTATGGGTCATATTATCCAACAGGGTTCACTAATTCCAAATTAACGAATTTTCCGTTGCGACGTAATTAAATGATTACACCTAGCAAAGTCACTATTCACGTCGCTAACGAATTAATTCTAAATTAACTCATTCGCCCGAAATGAAATCTAATTTCAATTCCGCGTCGAAATCTAATTTCGTATAATATATCAAATATATTATTTTATCGATTAATTCTAAATTAATCGTTCTCTCTCTTTAATTAATATTTTATCCCAGATAAAATATCTCCGTAATTAATCCCTGATTAATTTTCTCTCTCTCTTCTAATTAATCCCAGATTAATTAAAGTGTGAGTCATACATCATCGGTGAATCTTCGGGAAGCGACCCATGAGATCCCCGGATAGGTTGGCAGTAAATTCGGTCGTCAGACTATCCGAACACGCAAGTACCTCGTACTACGTTTATACCGATTTACAAGACAAGGTTGGCTTCTAGCAAAGCGCCATGCCTACCCAATTCTCTAGAAATATCCTTATAGGAATATGTGATCTATATCAACCGTAGTATACCGTAGTATTGTGTATGTCGATCCAGTATCGGATGTTCACGTGCTAGGCCTGGGGCTGGAATTGTGTCTGCCCCGTACGAAGCACATATCGGATGTCTGGCAACTAGTCTCTATAATCGGATATACATGACCTAGTCACAATATCCCGATAGCTCGAGCATTTAAGAGAACGAGTTCTGTATCCTATGTGACCATCATCTCCGTATGACTGGAGTGATACTTTCGTCTTAACATCACACCCAACACACTACGATTCTCAATATACCCAGCATTGGCGTACACATAACCTGTTAAAGCCATGGACGACCTCAACCAAAGTATATTGATTGTCGTAAGTATTAGTGGTGCAAGTCTCAGGTTAAAACCAAATACACCTACCCTGATTTCGGACTTCCATAGACACATAGTCAGACTACCAATGGAATTCCGAGGAGGTCTATCCAGAGCGAAGCTGTTTCCCGTACCATCGTAAAACACAACCACCTATTACACTTGCATGAGTATCCTATACCCAAATATATAAGAACTATGTTGTTGTGCCCTCACAACGTGCACAAGTGTAATACTAGTCTTTTACGTATTTATCGATGTCTAATCTCGATAATACTCTGACTAGGGATATTTAATGATTTATCCTACGTGGACTGATACTGTCTCATATCATTCTCCGTCCAAGAACAAATCATAGGGACCTCTCATCATTTACTATCCTCCCACTTACCACTGCATATCGGTATTCCTCTTAGGAAAACCGCATGGCGAGCAACAATCTAATTGTTCTCTCGTGAGTTGTATAAGTACAATACTTATGGTATCCCTAGGATAACCTACAATTTGCACTTATCCAGTTTGGGTTTTAGTTTGGTATCATCCAAACACATGCCTAGCATATCCAAATTATCAGGAATGTGAAACCCGGTTTCTTTCCTGTTCATATCTAATATGTTATCTGTCAAACAGATATTTATGGAACCTTATTCAAAATAAGTTATGCACTGTTTTGCGTATCCGTTGAAGGAAATGGTAGCTCAGAGCGACTCATGATTAACCTTATCATGTCCAACAAAATTCGGTCTCTCATTTCGGATACACCGTCAAACTGACGTTTTCCGGAAGGAGTCCTCATTGAAAGAATATTATACTCTTTCAAGTATACGAGAAACGTATTGCTTAAGTATTCTCCATTACGGTCTTACCTTGACGGTTTAATGCTTTAGCCGATCTGTTTGTCTATTTCGTGTCGAAACTCTAAAAGTTTCTGATTTGTGTTCTTCAAAAGAAACACATAACCATACGTGATGCCACATCCGTTAAGGTCACGAAATATTCATATCCACATCTAGCCTAGCTAGACATGGGCCCACTTGCTTCACTATGAACTAGGGCTAACAGATCGATGGCACTGACACTTTTACCAAGTAAATAGTGTTATAGGCACTTTTCCCAATAAACTAGATTCGTAGACTTTATTTGAATAGAATCAAATTAGTCCTAGTACCACTCTTCGAAAGTGTGGATATACGATTCTTGTTTAATAGTGTCCCTGACAACTATGCCACAATTAGTTTCTTAATTGATCAAATCAGTTTGAGCTATTTGTTTGTCATGTTATACGTGTGAGATATATTTATATTCTAAATATAAATTATGTTATTTACATCTAATGTGTTTATCTCAATATCATCTTTATATAATAAAACATTTTAGTGTTCTAGAATATAAAGGTATATCCGCAACGGATTATACACTGATATAGAGATAATGTTTCTAGTCAAACTAGTTACATTATAACAGTTTCTTAATTTAAGTATTAACCCGAAGGTAGTTCCTAAATTCAGGTATCTACGGTTAAAACAACGACTTTCATCCCGTTTTCAATTCGCAGATAAATCTCTATTGAAGTCAGTATCCTGTTCAAAACAGATTATGAACGTCAATACATATATTTATGTATCACACTAAGTATTTAAAATCTAATTTTAATACTAGTAGTGAACATAATGTTGACAAATATTTTTTTTGAAGTCAGAGCCTTGCTCATCTTCAATTCCTTCTTGGGATATGTCCTTTATCTTCCTAGAAGATTATAATGATTTTGCCTTTGCCCTTTTCAACATTCCAGTAGCCTTTGGCCAAGCCTCGGGTTTCTAGAATATCGAAGTAAGGTGCGCCTTGCGCTACTTGCCTAATTGCAAAGTTTGACTTTGACTCCTTGAGTATAGCCATTAACTCTCCAAGAGTTATTTATTGCAATTTAGTATTTCAAATATCTAAAATAGATCCATGAAAATCCTTCAATTTCATTATCATACTTTAATGATCTAATCCTTAGTTCTGATTCAGAAATTAAGGAGTCTACTTGACAAGTATAATGGATTAAGCACTTAAGTTATCATTACATAAATCTTCCAAAGATTATGCTCTACTATTTGCTTAACTCCAGGCTAAGGCCTAATATGTTATTTTATCAAATAAAGTAACTTATTATTTTTCCAGGACCATCATGAAACTTAATTCCCAATTTGAAAATTAAACCATTTAAACACATTTTCCCCAGGATTATGTTTTAAATGTCAATCTTTCAATTTATCTTGATTCTAATAGTCCAACTATTTAATCAACGATTTGTGGTACTATATATTATAATGATTATTATAGTCCAACTATACAATCAAATATAATTTAAATTAATTAACCTCAATTATATTGATTATTATAGTCCAACTATAAAATCAACTATAAATCGAAATTAATTAATTCAAATATATTGATTACTATAATCCAATTATATAATCAACTATAATACAGTCCAACTGTTTATTAAAACAACAATTTAAATATTAGTCCAACTAATATTTAATCTGAGTAATTGAACGAATATTGCAAATTCAATTCTTGCCTCCCACTATTTTTCGGCGAGCCTCTAACCCTCTGTCGAGTACTCGGGAAACCGTGATTCCTAGCGGGCTAGGATCCCGTTAAATATCACACAATCTTGACTTTGGCCAACAAATTGTGTGATAATTAACTAGGTGGATCTCTAAGATCAATTGGATCCAATCCAATTCCTAGATCGAGTAGGGGGACATCCAAGTCTGAAACATATATCTTATATATGCCAATACATCCAATGTATTACCTAACCTTTTTCCTCTGAATCAACTAAGCCTTGGCTTTGGCACAAAAAACTTAGTGATCCCAATCAAGCGCGACCCATTGACCATGGAAAGCTTCGTAATCAATGTCGATGGACAAGAAGTGGTCTTGACTTTGGCCAACAAACCACAACTTGGACAAGACACCGATATGGAACAAAGCCTTCGTGATTCAAACACATCTTCGACAGACAAAGGCCTTGACTTTGGCCAACAAACCAATGTCGTCTCGGATCTTAAGTAAGAATCACTCAATGGAAGGAAAGACGCTTAATATTTGTGAGGGTTTTTCGCGTGCAAATTGGCAACCAATTTATTATCTTTGTTAAGGTCTTATCATCATACACCCTTAAACATACATTCTAAACACATAATAAAGCGCAAATGAAAATTAATAATGATATGCGGATGGATACTTTACATTGATCCTAGATCAAATCTCTCTTTCTCTCTCCCGCTAGCACAACTATTTCTTCTACCCGTTACACTACACTTCTAAAGAAACCTCATTTACATTGAGGGGAATAGGTGAGAAGAGAATACAAAGAGTATGTAGGTGATAAGGCTGGACACGTAGGTCCAATTAATAAATCAAATTTATTACAAAAATTTCTAAAATTGCCCCACCCTTCTAATATCCATCCAATAGACATTATTCATGCATCGCAACCATGTATTCACACAAGCATGTTATCAATCAATCTAATCCAATTAATTAATCTGATAATTAGTGATCATCCAATGTTCAAACAACGATTTGATTTTGCTCGAGTCAAACTCATTTTTGCGAATAAGTACTCAAAGTACGAATTCTTGAATTAAATTAAACTACATAATTAAATCCAATTCAATTTGTATTTAATACTAATTCACTATTTAATTCCAAATTAAATATTACACTTTATTAATAAACCTTTTACGATTTAAATTCCAAATTCAATCGTTACGGGTCTCAAAGCCCGATTAACATCCAATGTTTATTTAATTAAAGTCAAATGGGGGACTTTTGGTCAACTCGGGTCAAACCGATAACCAAAGTTCAATCAGGGATTTACCCCATAAGCCCATAAATCAATTTTGGCCCATTAGGCCCAATTAAATAATTAAGGTCCATTAAGTCATAATTGGACTTTATGGATGCGGTTTTGGGCCTAATTGGATCCAACCAAATTGGCATAAACCTAACTTGGTACAACCAAGCCCAAAAGCCCAATTACAACCTGTAAGGCCAAATCCAATTTCAAGCCCAATTAATTAACTTATAAATTTCCAAATTCCACAATTAATTAACCTAAGTGTAATACACAATTAATTACCCAATTAACATTTCTAAAACATTAATTAGCCTAATTAATCATGCAATTTAATATCAAATAGTGTCCAACACAATTCAATCAAAATCAAACCCAATTTACATGCTTAAAGTCTCGGAAATTAGGGGTTTTTCCAATCCGATTCGGTTTCAATCCAATTGAATCCACAATCATTATTTCCCAAATCAATTCAACTCATCCAATGAATTAAAATCGAAAAACACAATGAATTTCAAATAATCAATATTTTCGGCCAAGCCTCAATTTGGGGAAAAAATTGTCCAATTCAAAATTCAATCCAATTAAACCTCAAATCAACATTACCCAATTGTTTTAAGTCATCCAATGATCAAAAAACAAAAAATCACCAAGAGATTAGGGCTCTATGATTTTCGGCCATGCCCAAAAATTGGGGAAAACTTGATCCAATCAAATTTCATGAAATTGATCATGCACAACTTCAATTAATCAACATACAATGCATACTTAATCAATCAATTTAATCAAATCATGCTTCAATTGATTTTACCCAATTTCAAACCCTAAAATTTTCATGCTTGATCAAAGCTCAAGATACCATTGTTGGTTTCTAGATTAGGTCCCAAGATCATGAAATCAAGCAATGAAACAAGTGAATACACATCAAAGGAGGTGTGGAATATACTCACATTGACCGGATCTTGCGACGCGAAGAAGACAACTCCTCCAAGAAGCTCGGCAGTGGCTCTTCTAGCTCGTGGACTGCACGGTGGTGACTGGTTTTGCTTCTCCATGATTTGGCCATTGAAGACTCCATTGAAGCTCCAAGCTTCAAGCTTCAAAATCGGTTTCCAAGCTCAAAGGTTCACTGCCCTATCACATTTGTATTGACCCAAGTGTGTGCTAGCACCTTTGTTTTGCCACAAAACACTCTCACAAGCTTCTCTTTCTCATTCGGTCGAACCAGAAAAATGGAGAAAAGAGAAGTTACTCAAATCCGAGAGGGAGAGAAAGAAGAGGGAAAAAGGATTTCACGTGAAACCGTGTGTAAGAGAGAGAGGAGAAATGAAAAGTGTATTTGGTTTTATATTTTCCAAATAAATTAACCATTTACAACTTTTAATTTCAAAAAGTCAAAAGCAAAACAATAAATGCTTTTCAATCAACTCACATCATCTCACATCAATCAATCAATAAATTGTCACATCACTCAAAGTGACATGTGATTTGACGCTTGATGCGACTAATGATTTGACAGTTGATTTGACTTGCGTGCCGCACTCGAATTCGAAATGCGAATGCGCTCGCAAATAATCCCAGGCTCGGGTTCGCTAATTCCAAATTAACGAATTTTCCATTGCGACGTAATTAAATGATTACGCCTAGCGAAGTCACTATTCACGTCGCTAACGAATTAATTCTAAATTAACTCGTTCGCCCGAATTGAAATCTAATTTCAATTCCGCATCGAAATCTAATTTCGTATAATATATCAAATATATTATTTTATCGATTAATTCCAAATTAATCGTTCTCTCTGTTTAATAGATATTTTATCCCAGATAAAATATCTCCGTAATTAATCCCAGATTAATTTTCTCTCTCTCTTCTAATTAATCCCATATTAATTAAAGTGCGAGTCATACATCATCGGTGAATCTTCGGGAAGTGACCCATGAGATCCTAGGATAGGTTGGCAGTAAATTCGGTCGTCGGACTATCCGAACACGCAAGTACCTCATACTACGTTTATACCGATTTACAAGACAATGTTGGCTTCTAGCAAAGCGCCATGCCTACCCAATTCTCCAGAAATATCCTTATAGGAATATGTGATCTATATCAACCGTAGTATACCGTAGTATTGTGTAT
Source organism: Zanthoxylum bungeanum (assembly GCA_019454045.1). Lineage (NCBI taxonomy): Eukaryota > Viridiplantae > Streptophyta > Magnoliopsida > Sapindales > Rutaceae > Zanthoxylum > Zanthoxylum bungeanum. The sequence goes on along the minus strand of SKCR01030357.1, from coordinate 24,427 downwards.
ATCGATCCAGTATCGGATGTTCACGTGCTAGGCCTGGGGTTGGAATTGTGTCTGCCTCATACGAAGCACATATCGGATGTCTGGCAACTAGTCTCTATAATCGGATATAGATGACCTAGTTACAATATCCTGATAGCTCGAGCATTTAAGAGAACGAGTTCCGTATCCTATGTGACCATCATCTCCATATAACTGGAGTGATACTTCCGTCTTAACATCACACCCAACACACTACGATTCTCAATATACCCAGCATTGGCGTACATAGAACCTGTTAAAGCCCTGGACGACCTCAACCAAAGTATATTGATTATCGTAAGTATTAGCGGTGCTAGTCTCAGGTTAAGACCAAATATACCTACCCTGATTTCGGACTTCCATAGACACATAGTCATACTACCAATGGAATTCCGAGGGGGTCTATCCAGTGCGAAGCTGTTTCCCATACCATCGGTAAAACACAACCTCCTATTACACTTGCATGAGTATCCTATACCCAAATATATGAGAACTATGTCGTTGTGCCCTCACAACGTGCACAAGTGTAATACTAGTCTTTTACGTATTTATCGATGTCCAATCTCGATAATACTCTGACTAGGGATATTTAATGATTTATCCTACGTGTACTGATATTGTCTCATATCATTCTTCGTCCAGGAACAAATCATAGGGACCTCTCATCATTTATATATCTAGGTGATCTAATCACAAATGATAAGAGTGCAATCTTCTTTGTCACATAATTAATTTGTACAACAACACCGTGATCTGTACAAATAGTGACGTTATGGGTCATAATTGTCCAACACCGGCTTCTGTTTGGTATTCTCCAAGTCGCAAAGCGACAAGTCGATCTCCAAATCCGTGACATACTGATTCAGAAAGGCCTCTGCCAATGCCCTCCAATCATCTTTGACTTTCCTCTCAAGGCTGTGATACCATACCACGGGTGCCCCCTCAAGCGACATCCTGAACATCTTCTGAACCTGGCGCTTCGACAGTCCCACTGAAGTCATTACAGAGACATACTGTCGAAGATGGACCCTCGGATCCCCGTTTCCGTTGAACTTGGCTATGTCAGGCATCTTGAATTGAGCCGACAGCTACTCCTCAAAAATCATCGCCTCATAGTCTAGCAAATCCTCATGTTTACCCTTCAGCTTGCGGGTAACCGACTCTACCTGATCCCGGAGTTTCTATAACTCTGCCTGGTACCCGGCTATCCTTCCCACGATATACTCAGCCACGTCATCATCCAAAACAGAGATATCATCACTCAACCTGTTCGGAGGCTCTTCACGTCTCACATTCTCAAAGCCTCCCCCAGCACGAGGCACAGCCATATTAGCCATAGCGGTGGTCAAAGCTTGCAACTACTGGGTAACCTTAGTGAGACTAGTCTCCAGCTGATCCATACGGGATCCCTCGTTTTCTGATTCGCTCATGTTCGCTAACGGCCTTTTGACGAGTCTTCCCTCTTCCCTAACCCAACGGGTATCTATGGTGTCTTTTAAAACCACATGTTAGCATGTATGCATGCGATGCATGGAATATACAAGCCCATCAAGGTTTTCATACAAGTCGGCCCATTATCATTTTAAAGCATTTAACCATACTATTGCGAGGTGCAAACTTATCCCAGTTGAAAAGGCCCAACAGGTTTACACTTTCGCGATAACGTGGCTAAATAACTTCAAATGGTAAGGGGCCCAAACATAAAATGGACATCGTCATTTTAGAAGCTTTTGGCCCAATTGTCATAAGACACAAACTCGCCCCAGTTTAAATGGCCCAAAAGTTCATAGCTCATGAAGAAAGGTCCAACTGAATCCAAATGATGATAGTCCTGTTGGACAATTATGACCCATAGCGTCACTATTTGTACAGATCATGGTGTTGTTGTACAAATTAACTATGTGACAAGGAGATTGCACTCTTATCATTTGTGATTAGATCACCTAGATGTATAAATGATAGGAGGTCCTTATGATTAGTTCCTGGATTGAGATGATATGAGACAGTATCAGTCCACGAAGGATTAATCATTAAATATCCCTAGTCGTAGTATTATCGAGACTGGACATCGATAATGCGGAATAGACTAGTATTACACTTGTGCGTGTATGTGAGATCATAACGGCATAGTTCTCATATATTGGGTATAGGATACTCATGCAAGTGTAATAGGAGGTTGTGTTTTACCGATGGTACGGAAACAGCTTCGCTCTGGATAGACCCCTCGGAATTCCATTGGTAGTATGACTATGTGTCTATGGAAGTCCGAAATCAGGGTAGGTGTATTTGGTCTTAACCTGAGACTTGCACCGCTAATACTTGCGACAATCGGTATGCTTTAGTTTTGGTCGTCCAGGGCTTTAACCGGTTCTGTGTACGCCTCTGCTGGGTATATGAGAATCGTAGTGTATTGTGTGGTGTGTGATGTCAAGACGGAAGTATCACTCCAGTCATAGTGGAGATGATGTCACGTAGGATACGGTACTAGTGCTCTTAAGTACTGCAGTCATCGGGATATTATGACTAGGTCATGTATATCCGATAATAGAGACTAGTTACCAGACATCCGACATGTGCTTCGTACGGGGCAGACACATTCCAGCCCCAGGCCTAGCACGTGACATCCGATACTGGATCGCAATACGCAATACTACGTATACTACGCCTGACATAGATTATATATTCCAGTAAGAATATTTCTGGAGAATTGGGTAGGCACGGTGCTTTGCTAGAAGCCAACCATGTCTTGTAAATCGGTAAGCACGTGGTACGAGGTACGCACGTATTCGGATAATCCGATGACCGTATTTACTGCCAACATATCCAGGGATCTCTTGGGTCGCTTCCCAAAGATTCACCGATGACAGTTGATTTAATTAGAATTAATCTGGGATTAATTAAGAGAGAGAATTAATCTGGGATTAATTAAGAGAGAGAAAATTAATCTGGGATTAATTGAGGTATTATTTAATCTGGGATTAAATGTGTTCGGAAGAGAGAGAACGCGATTAATTTGGAATTAATCGGTAAAATAAATTTAATAGTTAAATTTGATTTTTCTATTTAATTTATTCGTATGGGCTCTAAAATTAATATATCGGATATATTAATATGAATTGGATTTCATTACGAAATTAAAGTCGGACTTTAATACGAACGAACGAATTAATTTAGAATTAATTCGTAACGACATTCGTAATATATTTGCGAGGCATCGTTATTTAATTAAATTAGATTTAATTATTTAGCGACGAAAGTTCGTTTAATCGGATTAAACGGAACCGAGCCGCGCAAATGTTCGTAGAGACATTTGAATTTTGAATTCAAATGTGGGGCCCACTTCACATGTGGTAGTTGGAGGGTAGTTGGCATTTATGCCAAGCCACCCACCATCCAACTACCTTGGAATGGTTTTGGTGAAACCATTTACCCAACTACCTTGTTTAGGTAAAAGGGTAAATTGGTTTTACCAAAAACCTTCTCTCTCTCTTCACTTGTGTATGCTTCACACAAAACACACTTGGAACAAAATGGAAACCCTAATCACTCTCAAATGGGCGTGAACTTGGTTCTCTTCTCTTTGATTTTGTGGCAAAATCAACAAAGCTAGCACTTGGAGAAATCAACTAAGGTGATAGGGAAACTACTTCAAGAGTTGGAATCATCACTTAAAGCTTGGATCTTGGAGATCTCTTCTCAAAATTTTAAAGCTCAAATCCGTTCATTGTAAGTATATTCCGCAACTTATTTTGAATTTATGAACACCTTTTCATGCTTATTAGATCCTTGGCATGTTCTAGGAACACTAACAATGGTATCAAGAGCCAATTTTAAGCATGAAAATTTTAGGGTTCATGAGACTAAAATTTGGGGCTTTTATGTTTTGAGCATGATTTCTTCAAATTGATGCTTTGAGCATGCTTAGATTATGTTAACTTAGAGTTGTGCATGATTAGATTTGAGACAAATCAATTGGATCAAAAATTTAAATTTCTTCTTAGTGAGGCGTGAGCTTCAACAGTGAACTGCAGTTTTTTGATTTTTTATTTTTTACACATGGATGTGTTTAAATGCATGTTTAAATGTTGATTGTTGGTTTGATTGGATTAGAATCAAAGTCAATAAAGTTTATGTTAAAATCAAAGAGCATGTTGAGCATGAAATGATGAATTTAGGATTCAATTTGTGTTGAGCATGAAATGATGGTTTTGGCTTCAATTTGTGTTGAGCATGAATTGATGGATTAAGCATGATTAATTAAGTTAATTGGTATTTTGGAAATATTGAGTTTAATTAATTAATCATGGCTAATACACTTTAATTAAAATAATTGTGATATTTGGAATATTATAATTATGTTAATAAGCCTTTAATTATGAATTGGGCTAAAAGTGTGTATTTGGGCTTAATGGGCTTGGTTTGACTAAGTTTGGTTTTGGACTTTTGGATTGGATCCAATTGGGCCCAAAACCAATTCCATAAAGTCCAAATACATCACTTGGCCCTTTAAAGAATTTAATTGGGCCTAATGGGCCTAAATTATTTGTAGGCAATAGGGTGATTCCTATTGGGCCTTGGCATTTTGGGTTTGATCCATTATGGCCAAAGCCCATGCCTTAAGAATTAATTAAAAGCCCATTGGACTTTAATTGAAATGACATTGGATGTTATTGGGCCTTTGAGACCCATTAAGATTGGATTTGGAATCCAAGTCTTTAAGGCTTATAAGTAAGTGTATATATTTAATTTGGAATTAAATTGAATATGAATACAAATAAATTGGATTTAAAGTTGTAGTTCAATATAATTCAAGAATACTTACTTTGAGTATTTATTCTTAAACGAGTTTGACTCACGCAAATCAAATCGTTGTTGAACATTGGATGGTCATTAATTCAAAGATTAATTAATTGGATTAGATTGATTGAATAACATGATTTGTATGAATACATGAATGTGTTGTATGAATAATGTATATCGGATGGATATTAGAAGGGCAAGGGCAGTTTTGGAAATTGTTGTAATAAGTTTAGAATTTATTAAATTGGACCTACGTGTCCAGCCTTTTATCTCCTTTCTCATTGTATTTCTCTTCTCACCTATTCCCCTCAATGTAAATGAGGTTTCTTTATTGTATTATGTAATTGGGTAGAAGTTAGAATAGTTCTAGCCGGGGAGAGGAAAGGAGAGTGATTTGTTCTAGGAACAATTTGTGACATATCCATCCGCATATCATTATTAATTTATTTATACGCGCTTTATTATGTATTTAGAATGCATGTTTAAGGGTGTATGATGATGAGACCTTAACAAAGATAATAAATTGGTTGCCAATTTGCACGCGAAAAACCCTCAAAAATATTAAGCGTTTTTCCTTCCGTTGAGTGATTCTTACTCAAGATCCAAAGTTGGCATTGGTTTGTTGGCCAAAGTCAAGACCTTTGTCAATTGCGGATGTGTTTGAATCATGAGAGTTTTGTTCCATATCGGTGTCTTGTCCAAGTCGTGATTTGTTGGCCAAAGTCAAGATCACTTCTTGTCCATCGACATTGATTACGAAGCTTTCCATGTCAATGGGTTCCGCTTAACTGGGATCATTAAGTTTGTTGTGCCAAAGCCAAGGCTTAGTTGATTCAGAGGAAAAAGGTTAGGTAATATATTTGATATATTGGCATATATAAGATATATGTTTCGGACTTGGATGTCCACCTACTGGATCTAGGAATTGGATGAGATCCAATTGATCTTAGAGATCTACCTAGTTAAGTATCATACAATTTGTTGGCCAAAGTCAAGATTGTGTGTTATTTAACGGGATCCTAGCCCACTAGGAAACTAGGTTTCCCGAGTACTCCACAGAGGGTTAGAGGCTCGCCGAAAAATAGTGGGAGGCAAGAATTAAATTTGCAATATTCGTTTAGATACTTGCCATACGCGCTCAATCAAATATCATTCGTCAAATAAATTAATGTTAGTTGGACTAATATTTAATAGTTGTTTTAATTTAACAGTTGACTGTATTCAAACTACTTCATTTATAGTTGATTATATAATTGGATTATAGTAATCAATATATTTGAATTTTACCCTTCAATTATAGTTGATTATATAATTGGATTATAGTAATCAATATATTGGAATTTTACCAATCATTTATAATGATTATATAATTGGATTATAGTAATCAATATATATTTGATTTTAACCAATAAAATTGTAATAAGTTATATAGTTAGACTATAGTAATCATTACATTAGATTGTACCTGAAATCGTTGATTAAATAGTTGGACTATTAGAATCAAGATTAAATTGAAAGATTAGTGTTTAAAACATTATCCTAGAGAAAATGTGTTTAGACGACTTTAATTTTCAAATTGGGAATAAATTTCAGGATAGTCCTGAAACTAAGAAGTTACTTTATTTGATAAAATAACATCTTAGGCCTAAGCCCGGAGTTAAGCAAATAGTAGAGCATGATCTTTGGAAGATTCATGTGATGATAACTTTAATGCTTAATCCATTATGCTTGCCATAATGACTCCTTAAAGTATGATAATGAAATTGAAGGATCTTCATAGATCTATTCTTAGATCTTAGAAGTATTGAATTGCAATAAACAACTCTTGGAGAGTTAATGACTATTCTCAAGAGACCAAAGTCAAAGTTTGCAATAAGGCAAGTAGCGCAAGGCGCATCTTACTTCAATATTCTAGAAGGCCAAGGCTTGGCCAAAGACTTCTGGAATGTGAAAAGGCAAAGGCAAAATCATTATAATATTCTAGGAAGATAAATGACATATCCCAAGATGTCTGCCTAAATTGTGGCAAACGGGGTCATTGAAGCATGACTGCCGTATGGACAAAGCAGACATGAAGGAATTGAAGACGAGCAAGGCTCTGACTTCAAATATGTTTGTCATAAATATGTTCACTACTAGTATTAAAATTGGATTTTAAATACTTAGTGTGATACATAAATATGCATTGATGTGCAGAATCTGCTGTGAGCAGGATACTGACTTCAGATGAGATTAATCTGCGAATCGGAAACGGGACGACAGTCGCTGTTTCAACCGTAGATACCTAAGTTTAGGAACTACCATTTGGGTGTGTACTTAAATTAGGAAACTGTTATAATGTAACTAGTTTGACTAGAAACATTATCTCTATATCGAGTATAACTCGTTGCGAGTATACCTTTATATTCTAGAACACTAAAGTGTTTTATTTTATAAAGATGATATTGAGATAAACACATTAGATGTGAATAACAGTATTTATATTTTGAATATAAATAAATCTCAAACATATAAATGACAAACAAATAGCTCAAACTGATTTGATCAGATAAGACTTATTTGTGGCAGTGTTGTCTGGGACACATTAAACAAGACTCGTATATCCACACTTTTGAAGAGTGGATACTAGGACGGATTTGATTCCATTCAAATGATGTCTACGAATCTAGTTTATTAGGTAAAGTACCTAAAATACCTTTTACTTGGTAAAAGTGTAAGTGCCACCGATCTATTAGCCCTGTTCATAGTGACGTAAGTGGGCCCATGTCTAGCTAGGCTAGAGGTGGATATGAATATTTCGTGACCTTTACGGATGTGGCATCGCGTTATGGTTGTGTTTCTTTTGAAAACACAAATCGGAAACTTTTAGAGTTTCGACACGAAATAGACAAACAGATCGGCTAAAGTATTAAAACATCACGGTTTGACCATGATGAAAATACTTAAGCAATAAGTTTCTCAAATACTTGAAAGAGTATAGTATTCTTTCAATGAGGACTCCTCCCGGAACACGTCATTTGACGGTGTGTCCGAACGGAGAAACAGAATTTTGTTGGACATGATAAGGTTAATCATGAGTCGCTCTGAGCTACCATTTTCCTTCAAAGGATAAGCATTAACAGTGCAATACTTATTTTGAATAAGGTTCCATGAAAATCTGTTTGACAGATTTCATATTAGATATGAACAAGAGGTTTTTCTCACTCCTGAAGATTTGGGATGCTGGGCATATGTTTGGATGATACCAAACTAGAACCCAAATTGGATAAGTGCCAATGTAGGTTATCCTAGGGAAACCAAAGTATAGTACTTATACAACTCACTTGAGAACAATGTAATTGTTGCTCACCATGCGGTTTTCCTAAGAGGAATACCGATATGCAGTGGTAAGTGGGAGGATAGTAAAACTCGATGAAAAATCGGAGTTATACTGTTCAAGGCACCAAGTCCTTAATGGAACACAAACAGTTCATCAAGGATGAAACTGTACCAGTAATCTTCGAATACACAAGAACCGCGTAAGTCGGAGAGAGTCAGAAAACAACCTGGGTATGGTTTCTGATCTCACCTCATAAAGATGTCAATCATCTTTTGAGGAATACGAACTGACTACGTATGAGGAAGTGATACAAGGTATCGACTCCCTATTATGGCAAAGTGCCATGAGTCCGAAATGGATTCCATGTATATCAACTATGTTTGGACACTAGTTGTTGTACCGCAAGGCATTGTGCCTATTGGTACTATATAAGTCTTCAAGGAAGACATACATGGATGGCAGCATACCAACGTACTAAGCTAGGCTTGTAGCGGAAAGGTATCGTTATCAACATTGTGTTGATTACAACGAAACCTTTTACATGTTGCCATGGATAAATCCATTTGGATAATGCTTGCTGATGCTGCATGTTTCATTCATGAAATATGGCAGCTGAACGTCAAAATCGCTTTCCTTAAACGGAAACCTTTTGGAGGATGTTTATAACATCCTGACGGTTTTGTCGTACCAAAACTAGCAAACAATTTGCAGGTTATTCGATCCATGTTTGGATAGAAGTAAGCATTCGGTCTTGGAACTTCTTTGATTTTGTTTTGATGTAATCATAATGGTGTATGATTTGATTCAAAACGAATATGATTCTTGTGTATATAAGGAGGTTAGTGGGAGCGCACTGAAAGTGACTGTCCTAAATAATGATGATATGTCATTTCTTGGAAATGATATTCCCATATTACAATCGGTGAAAGCTTGGCTTTCATGAAAATTCTCCGTAGAATTCTTGGGAGAAACAACCTTTATTCTAGGAATAAAGATCTACTGGGATAGATTTAAAGTTGTTAACACTCTCGAGAACTCGTACATTGAAAAATGTACGTGACCTGGTGTCTCATACGCTTTGAGCATATGGAGTCACAAACAGGTCAATCCAAGTGATAGTCACTGGATTGATATTAAGAACATCCGTTAGTATCTTAGAGAACTAAGGATGATGTCTTAAACTATGGAGAATGAGAACTTGAAGTGACTGGGATCACTGCTGCAAGTTTTCTAACCGATAAAAACAACGGTACTATACAGTTTGAATAACGGAACAGTGAGCTGGAAATCTTCCAAGCAAGATATGTTACCGAATAAACAACAAATGCGGGTTATTGCTGCGGCTGAGGCAGCAATAGAAGCCATCTGGGTCATTAACAAATCTAATTAGATTAGATATAGTTCTGTTAGCAGCTGAGCTAGGCTACAGCGCAGACTAAAGAATTAATGGTCTCATCAACGATCCAGATATATACTTCGACTATTCATCTGATTCGTTCGGATCATACATCGTGGCGATGTGATGATCGAATAAATTGCATCAGACGATAATCATACAAATCCGCTGACGAAAGCCTCCTCAGCAGTTTGAGCGAACCGTACATAGTTCGGGTGTAAGACACTCGAGTGACTGGCTATAGGCCAAGTGGGAGATTGTTGGACAATTATGACCCATAGCGTCACTATTTGTACAGATCATGGTGTTGTTGTACAAATTAACTATGTGACAAGGAGATTGCACTCTTATCATTTGTGATTAGATCACCTAGATGTATAAATGATAGGAGGTCCTTATGATTAGTTCCTGGATTGAGATGATATGAGACAGTATCAGTCCACGAAGGATTAATCATTAAATATCCCTAGTCGTAGTATTATCGAGACTGGACATCGATAATGCGGAATAGACTAGTATTACACTTGTGCGTGTTATGTGAGATCATAACGGCATAGTTCTCATATATTTGGTATAGGATACTCATGCAAGTGTAATAGGAGGTTGTTTTTACCGATGGTACGGAAAACAGCTTCGCTCTGGATAGACCCCTCGGAATTCCATTGGTAGTATGACTATGTGTCTATGGAAGTCCGAAATCAGGGTAGGTGTATTTGGTCTTAACCTGAGACTTGCACCGCTAATACTTGCGACAATCGGTATGCTTTAGTTTTGGTCGTCCAGGGCTTTAACCGGTTCTGTGTACGCCTCTGCTGGGTATATTGAGAATCGTAGTGTATTGGGTGTGATGTCAAGACGGAAGTATCACTCCAGTCATAGTGGAGATGATGTCACGTAGGATACGGTACTAGTGCTCTTAAGTACTGCAGTCATCGGGATATTATGACTAGGTCATGTATATCCGATAATAGAGACTAGTTACCAGACATCCGACATGTGCTTCGTACGGGGCAGACACATTCCAGCCCCAGGCCTAGCACGTGACATTCGATACTGGATCGCAATACGCAATACTACGTATACTACGCCTGACATAGATTATATATTCCAGTAAGAATATTTCTGGAGAATTGGGTAGGCACGGTGCTTTGCTAGAAGCCAACCATGTCTTGTAAATCGGTAAGCACGTGGTACGAGGTACGCACGTATTCGGATAATCCGATGACCGTATTTACTGCCAACATATCCAGGGATCTCTTGGGTCGCTTCCCAAAGATTCACCGATGACAGTTGATTTAATTAGAATTAATCTGGGATTAATTAAGAGAGATAATTAATCTGGGATTAATTAAGAGAGAGAAAATTAATCTAGGATTAATTGAGGTATTATTTAATCTGGGATTAAATGTGTTCGGAAGAGAGAGAACGCGATTAATTTGGAATTAATCGGTAAAATAAATTTAATAGTTAAATTTGATTTTTCTATTTAATTTATTCGTATGGGCTAAAATTAATATATTGGATATATTAATATGAATTGGATTTCATTACGAAATTAAAGTCGGACTTTAATACGAACGAACGAATTAATTTAGAATTAATTCGTAAACGACATTCGTAATATATTTGCGAGGCATCGTTATTTAATTAAATTAGATTTAATTATTTAGCGACGAAAGTTCGTTTTTAATCGGATTAAACGGAACCGAGCCGCGGCAAATGTTCGTAGAGACATTTGAATTTTGAATTCAAATGTGGGGCCCACTTCACATGTGGTAGTTGGGAGGGTAGTTGGCATTTATGCCAAGCCACCCACCATCCAACTACCTTGGAATGGTTTTGGTGAAACCATTTACCCAACTACCTTGTTTAGGTAAAAGGGTAAATTGGTTTTACCTAAAACTTTCTCTCTCTCTTCACTTGTGTATGCTTCACACAAAACACACTTGGAACAAATGGAAACCCTAATACACTCTCAATGGGCGTGAACTTGGTGTCCATCTCTCTTTGATTTTGTGGCAAAATCAACAAAGCTAGCACTTGGAGAAATCAACTAAGGTGATAGGGAAACTACTTCAAGAGTTGGAATCATCACTTAAGCTTGGATCTTGGAGATCTCTTCTCAAAATTTTAAAGCTCAAATCCGTTCATTGTAAGTATATTCCGCAACTTATTTTGAATTTATGAACACCTTTACATGCTTATTAGATCCTTGGCATGTTCTAGGAACACTAACAAGTCCCCAAACACAAGTATAAAGGGATGGTTTCTATTGGTCATACAACTATGGTTCACATGTGGGTTTGTGGGAGTGTAGACAAAGGCTCCCGCTGGCGAAGGATTTCCCACAACTAGGTCTCCCCACTCAAGGGTCTGAGCGACCAAGCGAGCACACCTTTTTTATACGCTAAGGTACGTGCCAACGAGTGATGATATATGACTGACTGTCAAATGGATTTCTTATTGAAGATTTCCTAGAGGGAGGGTGGAGCGAGCTCTCTTAAATACACTTGCCTCTTAGGCTCTTATCGCCTTGGGGACAGGAATAAATAATAGGTCCTCCAAATTAGTCCATCACGGTAAGCTTCGGGTAAATGATTATCTAGGTGCCTTCACAGCTTTTCCCTTCAGCTATAGAAAAGTAGTGAATGAAAGAAGACATCAATCCATTACCTAGCTTTAATAATGCATTTAATTAAACCCCTTTCAACCCACGGTAGACACAGTTAACTAAAGCACAAATCACATACATTACAAGATATTATTTCGGGGCCGATTCTCTATCCTCAGTGGAGTCGCTAGACTGTAGGACACAGAAATCGATGACGATGTTCTAAGCTCGCGGCCCGGTCGGGAGTACGGAGTAGTCCGTGGGGGACTAAACCGGAGAATAAGGGAGTCACCACCAAGTGTGAACTGGGAAATGATTTAAGACCGCACTCACCCCTCACAAGGGAAGACCTCAAACCGTTGGGTTCGGAATGGTCCCTTACTTATGCCACTTGTAATGAACGTATTTATGCGATAATATAACCGAGTCTACGTAACATACATACGCAAGAATAACCTATATCTAAGTTTGAATACAACCTATATCTAAGTTTCAATACAACCTATATCTAAGTTTGCATACATAGGAGTAGAACCTATATCTAAGTTTGCATGTATAAAAGTAAATCGGCATAACGGTAAGCACACAATTTCAAAAACATATTAAATTGATAAATGTGGAAACATAAATAAATAGTAATTTACTAAACATAAACATTGAAGGGAGATAATTAAACTCCTAATGCGAATGAAATAACTAAATCTTGCATGGAAATTACGCACTATTTCTAATGAATCATCGATAAATACAAGATTAGATAAAACGAAATATGTGGGATTCTCAAGTAGTACGTGGAGTTGTATCCCAAGTACAGACCGCACTACCATCCATTCGGATTCGGATGCAGAATTTACGTCTGGGTTTCCATCCGATATACCACGAGAGATAGCACAAAATCATTCATCCCACAACAATAACTTACATGAACCAACAATACGCATGCGAAGAAATACTAATAAATAATTAAAAATGATAACGAGAATAAATAAAAGGGGTGCCCTCAGGTCTTACCTTTTAAGTCACTTTTTGGAAGTGCGTTACGCGGTTGTCGGAAGGTTTAATGCTCCGCAACTCCTCTGGTTCACTGGTTCAATGTTTGGCTTCGTCGCCTCGCTGTTTTGGGTTGCTGTTTCCTCTGTTTTACTGTTATTTTCTGGTCGTTATTTCTGGTTACTGTTTGCGGTATTTAGGCAGTTTTTTAGGTGCAGTTTTTGGTGGTTTAAGGAAGTTTTTGGGTGCAGTTTGGGGCTATATTTTACGGTAATTTGAGGGGTTTCAGGACTGCTGTTTTGCGGTAATGGTGGGCTGTGTTAGGGGACTGTTTTGCGGTGAATTGAGGTGCAGTTTTAGGGGCTATTTTGTAGTTTTTGGAGGGCTGTGTGGGCTATGTTTCTGCGGTGTTTGAGGGGGGTTTCAAGGCTTACTGTTTCGGTGAAGAGGGCGTTTTGTGGGGCTATTGTTTCTCGATGATGTAGGACAGTTTTGGGGTTGGTGTTTCGATTGTGTTTCACGGCGGTACAGGGGCTGTATTGGGGGTGTGCTTCACGGCAATGGAGAGCTGTATGGGGGGATGTGTTTCACGGTAATGGATGGCTACTCGCTTTGTGTTTTTGGGCGTGAATGTGCTAGGGAAGAGAGGGTGTGGTTTATGTCTCTTTTTAAATGAGAGGGTTAGGGTTGTCTTAATTTGGGTAGGAAAGAAATCATGCAATCATAGAGGATATCTTTTAATTAGTGTGTTACAAGGAAATGATCTCTTCAATTTAGGAAGATGATTTGTTTTAGTTTAGTAAAGGGATTTATGGGATTTGATTTGATTTACTTTAATTTGGGAAGGTGATTTGTTTGGATTTTAACATGTGTTTAATGTGTTTGGGCGTGTGGAGCTTGGATGTGTGGCTTGGTGTGGGTTGCGGGTTTTTGGGCCGATGACAAATTGTAAAACAGAGGTCCAACGAGCGAACCCAAGGCTAAGCAAAAGAATTGAGTCTAACAAGGTATTGATTTCTGAATTTTCCCTTCCGACGTCTGTTTCCCGCGACTTCCGCACCTTATCCAGTAGTGCCTCCATACGAGGCTCATCATCGGGACTTATGCAAAAATGCAATGCCTACATCTACCAACCATCTCAACGTCATTCGAAGTGTCAGAGGACTCAAGGGCCCTTTACCTATTGGAAATGGGAATGAAATCTGGCAAGATCGAAGCATCTCAACACACTACATAAGCCTACCAAAATGGGAGCAATTGTAGGCATTGTATTTTTGCATGGCCAGAAGATGAGTCTCTTGTAGGGGCACCGTATGAAAGTTAAGGAATGTTGTAAGGTCTAATATTATAGAGAAATCGTATACATTCGGACGGCTATAAACCTCTAAGTCTGGTCGGACATAACCATCACCTCCGATCGGATACACCTACACATCCAGCCGGAAATGAGTCACATTTTCAATTTTTACGAAAGGACTCAGTCTGTTTCTTTCCTAGCCAACTTCCATAAAATTTGATCATTTCCATCTTAAAACACTTTCCAATTATCTTCTTTTCCATATTAACACCTTCCATAACTACTAATTGCCTTATTAATAATTTCCTCTTTAAAATAGATTATTTCATTCTTTACTAAGAAACCATTATTAATAATTTACTTTTAAAGGAGATTATTTCCTTCATTACTAAGAAACCATCACTATAAAAGAAAATCTTTACAAAAACAAAGAAATCTTTTCCAGGGAGACTTTTCTTATCTGAATTCTGATCTTCTGCCAAAGACTGAGGAAAACAACGCACATAATTACAAACTCACAAACCACCTTAAATCTCTCTAGTAAAAAAGGCCAACAACCGACTAAGACTCTCAAATGTGTTCTCGGTGCCGAGATATATCTAAGGTAAGACTTGAAAGCCCTTATCACTTAATTCCCCATTTACTGTTTTGTCACAGTATCTCTCGCCGGACATATTGTATGTCATGTCGGTCATACACTAGTCATATATTAACTCTAGCCGTATATAAGGCTACATTTGGCTGAATGCTTTCCCATGATATATAGGATGGAAACCTATACATAAATTTCATAGCCGAACCTGAATGGACGGTAGTGTGGTATGTATTTGGGATACAACTCCAC
Organism: Zanthoxylum bungeanum; assembly: GCA_019454045.1. Lineage (NCBI taxonomy): Eukaryota > Viridiplantae > Streptophyta > Magnoliopsida > Sapindales > Rutaceae > Zanthoxylum > Zanthoxylum bungeanum. Next base: position 9,152 of record SKCR01030357.1, on the reverse strand, counting down.
GTACCAAGGAAATTATAGCCTTTTTATTTCCATTATCTACACTGTCTTTTTATTATTATTCAGCATGATTACTACCTGTTTATTATTTTTCTTGTTCCTTACACTTTTCTCATTATTGCATATTTTATGATTCTGGATTACACTGCATATCCAGTGAGATTCCTAGTAAGTCCGGCCGAACATATATGTTAGAATACATATCCGGCCTGACATGTTTATGTCCGGCCAGCCATAATAAATTTCATTATTTTCATATTATTAATTGTACTGCCTTCTGAACATTACTCTTTTCTGTGCTTTTTAATTATTTTCCATGATATTTACATTAAAATGCATGCTAATATCTTTCTTCAAACCTTGATACTATACTGGCATAAGTAAGGGATCGTTAAGGTCGACCTTTCGAATGATATAGTATGGCCTTAAATCATTCACAGTGTCTTATACTGGGTGGCGAATCCTTAATTCTCTGATTAGTCCTCTGTGGGCTAATTATACTCTCTACGATATGCGAGCTCAACAGTGTCGTTGTTGCCGACGTCATAGGCATAGCGGGAAATCTTGTTTCGCTCTTACACTTATGCCTCGAGACAGTTAAAGACCCATGAGAAGAATTATCCCACCCATGATCTAGAGTTGGTGTCAATTGTACATGCTCTAAAGATTTGGAAGAATTATTTATATGCTACCAAGTGTGAGAATTATAGCGACCACAAGAGTCTGAAATATCTTCCCACTCAGAGAGAGCTGAATTTGAGACAAAGACATTGGATGGAGTTCCTAAGTGACTATAATTGTACTATTAATTTCCAGCAGGGAAAGGCCAATGTAGTTGCTGACACACTAAGTAGGAAGAACATGGGTAAACTGTAGTTTTTGATAGCTAGACATAAGATGATTGAGAAGATGGCAGCGTTACGATTGATCTTTGAGGTATCTGACGAAGGAAGTCTTCTTGTCCACATGAAAGTTCGACCTACACTGCTAGATATACTCAAAACAACACATAACAAAGATGAACGATGTGGGAAATGGCTAATAGAGGCTGCAAAAGGTGAGACTACTACATTCAGATTAAGTTCAAATGATGAATTACTTTTTAGTGATAGAGTGGTAGTACCACCTACATGAGTGCTTAAACATGAGATTCTGTATGTGGCTCACGATGCTCTGTATAATATGCATCATGGGAGCACCAAGATGTATCAGAATCTGAAAAATACATACTAGTGGCCAGGAATAAAGAGAGAGATTTCAGAGTTTGTATCTCGATATTTGGTTTGTCAAGAGGTTAAGGTAAAGCATCAGCATCTGGCTGGACTACTCCTACCTCTATTTATACATGAGTGGTCGTGGAAAAATATTACGATGGATTTTGTAGTATGGCTGTCGATGAGACAGAAGAGCTATGATGCGATTTGGGTGATATTGGAATTGATTGTCTAAATCTGCCCATTTTTGTCGATTTGAGTTACATGGGGACCAGACAGGCTAGTAAAATTGTATGTTGAGCAAAATCTACGGTTACATGGAGTACCATAGTCGATTGTATCAGATAGAGATTTCAGATTTACTTCTCATTTTTGGCAGGATTTCCAAAAGTAAGTGGGGTCGAAGGTTACTATGAGCACTGCATTCAACCCTTAGACTGATAGACAGTCAGAGTGGATTATTCAGAGATCGTATGTATTGAATTTTACTTGAGGATGGGACGAGCATTTACATTTGATAGAGTTTTCCTACAACAACAGCTTCCAGACTAGTATTGGTATGGCTTCATTTGAGGCTCTATATGGGAGAAGGTGTAGGATTCCTGTGTTTTGGTGCAAGGTTGGAGACAGATAGGTTCATGGTTCTGATTTAGTCGATATGAAATCTGATATGATCTGATTGATTCGAGCTCCACTGTTAGAGGTGCAGAGTCGGCATAAAAGTTATGCTGACAAAAGAAGGATGAATCTTGAGTTCCAAGTGGGGGATAAGGTCTTCTTGAAAGTCTCCCCTTGGAAAGAAGTATTGAGATTTGGCTAGAAAGAAAAGTTGGCACCGTGTTATATTCTTATGAGATGTTGGAGATAGCAGGAAAGATGGCATATCGTTTGGCATTACCACCAGATTTAGAAAGGATTCATAAGGTATTCCATATATCAATGCTCAAGAAGTATGTATCAGATCATATTCACATCTTGGAAAGCCAACCAATAGAGTTGAGTGAGAATCTAACATATGAAGAAAAGTCTGTGAACATTGTAGAGCGAAAGGTTCAAGAATTGAGATCCTAACGTATCCCTCTCGTGAAGGTCATGTAGACTAATCATCACATCTAAGAGACAACTTGGGAAGTGAAACACAACATGGGGGATAAATATCCAAAGCTATTCGAGGATTGAGAAATTTTGAGGATGAAATTATTATAATGTGTGTAGATTGTGAGACCACGTCTCTTTGTATGTTATTATTGAATTAAAACTGAACTTCATTATCTCCCAAAATCGGCAAACGCATACACACTCTCTCCTAATTTAACTACAACATCACAACTCTCTATTTAAAAACAAAACCAATCATAGTATTATTTTATGTGTTTAACGTGAACATTAGGGAGAGGGTGGGTGAGTGTTTAATTGTTAGAAATAAGGATTTGAAGGCATTTTCTAGTGACCGGTTAGTGGGGAACGAAACCAGCAAAGAGAGAAAGTGTGTGCAGTGAGAGAAATTGGCCAATTCGACATCTTCCGGCCATATTTTCCAGTGAGTAACCACTTCAGAAGAATCTTCTCGATGAGACGAAGCCAACGCCGCCAGTCTGACGACCTAACTACATCAGACACGCTCTCATGCGCCACCCACGAGCCGCCATGTCCCACCCAAGTGCTGCTATGCTTGACTGTCACCTCCCGAACCAAAATCTTCCCCTGTCGGAATACGCATGGTGGACACTTCGATTTTCCTGATCAGGCCCTCGATTTTCATGAAACGAGTAAAAAACTGAAGTTATTATTATTTGACCGTTCGTCGGTAGCCACCCTGCATCTGTCATTACCACCACCACCATTATGATCCTTATGACGTGTACTATCCATTAAACACCTCGTAGTGCCATTTTGAAGTCGTTGGAGCTCGTTCTTAGCTAGAATATAGAGATTTAAAGTATTTTTGCGTGGATTAAAGTAAGTACAATGATGATGATTACATTAACATAATTATTTATTGATTGATGTTTGATGTAACACTCTATATATTATTGTATAAGTATATTAATATGTGTGTGTGTGTGTGTGTGGTGTGAAATTTTTATTGAGTTACTGATAGCATTTGAGTAACAAATTCATGAATATGACTAAGAGTATTATTGCACGATTGTGTTAGGAGTCGAGGTCTTTGGTTATTCCATGATTTTTTAGATGAGATTGATGGATTGAGTGCGTTGGTGTGTTCTGTATTGGGCGATGTGTGTTATTATTGTTATGTTATCAGATTTAGTATAATAATGGTCGGAAATATGAGGTAATGCGAGGTTAGCAGAGGCGTGTGGTTCAGCCCCCCTCTTATACATTTATGCGAGGTTATATGGTAGGGAACCTTGGAAGAGATGTTGATACTCTTCCAATAGTTTCAATCCACTATTATACTGAATCCAGTAAGCAAATCTTGTTTGGTTGATATATGTACTGTTGAGCATGATTTGACTGTAATAGTAATTATATAGAAAATGTTGTCTTCGAAAGTATTAACATTATTATTATTATTATTATTATTGTTGTTGTTGTTGTTGTTGTTGTTGTTGTTGTTGTTGTTGTTGTTGTTGTTATCGTCGTCGTCGTCGTCGTCCTCATCATCATCATCATCATCATCCCATTTTTCCCAAACATCCCAGGTAGTTCGCCAGGGCAGTAGTAGCAGTACTAGAATTTGATTCGCTTATCACAGCCATCATTCGGGTTGGTCCAGATATTTCTTTTGAGATAGGAGATTTATGGCATTATTTTCATATTTTTGCAAACTTTTATTGTAAACCTTAATTATTGAGATTTGTCGGTGATTAATAAATTATAATTTGAGCAGTATTTTTTTCTTTGCAAATATATTTAAATTACATGATATATAAAATGATTGAGCTAATGAAGCTCACGGACTCAGTTCTAGGGTTAGGCCCACTTTAGGGAATGGGTCGTGACAGAAAGAAAGTCTTAAACTCACTCTATTGTATTTACAATAATATTAGCCTTTATTTAGGTCATATGTAAAACTAAAATACGAAGAAAATTATACTAATTAGGATATATAATAAATTCACAAATTTTAAGGATTCTATAATCATATCTTGAGGATTTTATGACCATATCTTAAGATCGTTTCCATAATAAAGAGATATTATTTCCTTAACGTGGTTTAAAAGCATATCTTTAAGATCGTTTTTATAATAAGAATATATTATTTCCTTAGCATATTTAAAGGGCATTAGGAATTAAAAGATATTTAGTATCTTGATTTGAACCTCAATCGTTCTTCTGCCGATGACTCAACTAGAGGTGACAATTCGTATTATCGTGTTGTGTCGTAATAATATCAATCAAATTTATGCAAATACAAATATGATATGTTTACACCTCTACATTCAAAAATGTAAATATCATTCATTGGATAAAAAAAAACTATTGGGCTCCTTTTAGTTTTTAAATTTGACAACGTGGAAAATCTTGTTTTTATTTAACGCTGCGATTAGTTTATGTGCTTTATTTTAAATGTATATAAATGAAATCTTTTACTTTATATTTCAAAATTGTTTTGTTTCTCTCTTGCTAAATAATGTTAAGTGGAACGACCATAATCCAGAGGTATTGGCAGTGCAGAATTAAGTTCAACAAAGAGTATATTCCATTTTCAATTGGTCCAACAAATAGTAGTATAAGTCGAAAAAAAAAAATCTTTCTTTACCATTTTCTGGATGGATTGGAACAACCATCATTTCATTATTTCCACCAGTTACGATCTTGTTTGACCAGTGATAAATAATAAATTTATATTTTGAATAAAAAATTAATTTTGAAGTGTACTATTAATAATAATAAAAAATACAACTATTAATTTTGATTTCTTTTAATAAAATTAAGTTTTAAAAAAATTAAAATTTATAACTTTTACTCACCATCACCGAACACCTTCAACGGGAGAAACAACACTCTCTTTCCCTCATTTTTTTCCTCTCAAAGATTAAGGAAAAAAATAGTTTGGTGGCTGCAGGGGGCACCCCCACCCCATGTTATGATGTTTGTTAGAATCTAACGAGATCTTGATCTATGTTAGTGATTTGATGAATCTATTCCATGTCTTGTGTAGGTACATGGGACTTTACAGTAACAAGCAAATGATTTATGGAACTATACTCGGTAGATCTGGTAGTAAAATATTTAGATTTTTCGATTGTGTTTTATAATGAATTTGTTTTGTTATTATAATGAACTTATATTTTACTTTATGTATTATATTATTCTCTTATGATATTGAAGTTCTCAATGCACCAATTTTCTACCGAGATGATGGAAATCATAATTGGCTTCGTAATACCTCTAGGGCACATATAAATTTAGGTGTATAAATGAATTTCGAATAGTTATGGGAAATTTATAATGCCTAGAGTTATGCTGTCAAACTTGGTTCTGAATAGGCTTGAGTCTTAGGATTTTTCCTAAATTTATATTCGAGCTAATATGATCATGTATTTATATCATTGTGATATTTTTATTTATTAGGGGTGGACATGGTTCGATTCGGTTCGGTATAATTATAAAAATATTTGTAATTACAGTTATTCAATTTTTTCATAAAACAACTGTTCTGTTTTTTCTTTAAAAAAATTATAATTATTTTTAATTATCGGTTATGTTTGGCGCAATTTGGTTTTTTCAATTTTTTAACAATGATAATTAAAACAAAATTGTAATATTCACTAAATCTAACATTTATTCAATTATTTTTTTTTTTTACTTTATATCTATTATAATAATCAAAACTACACCAATAATTTTTTTCATGAGATATAATCATCGTTTAAATTATTTAAAAAATAGAAAAATTAAAAGAATCATTACCAAAATAAAAATAAATTACAAATATTTCATGAAATTTATCATCACTAAACACTAAATAAATTTAATAATATAATAAATATAATATAAAAATAACATGAATGAACTTTAAAAAATTAAAAAATCAAATTATTCAGATAATTCGATTCGGTTTAGTTTTTTAGTTAAAAAATTATTGTGATTCGGTTCAGTTAATTTTTTTTGGTTGAAAAATCAAATAATTATTTTTTAAAATTAAAAGAATATGGGTTCGATTCGGGTTTTTAGGCTCAATTTGATTTTTGTCAATTTCAGTTTCTTTTTTGTTCACTCATTATTTATGAATGAATTTCATATTGCAAAAAAATAAATAAATAAATAATTACTGACAGCAAAATTTTTTTAAAAAAAACACAGACCGTGATTGTTTTTTAATATAAAATAAAATTATATATTATCGTTTATAAAGTATGGTTTATTTATTATATATTTTTGTATTCACAATACTAATTAACAGACCCTACATGGCTACATCTCTCTTAACTACTTTTCTCTCTTTCAATCTGTTTTTTTTTTTTTTTTTAAACATGGGACGCGTTGACCCAAATCAATAGCAAAAAACAGTCGAGATGCCCTTGAGCATTGAAAATTATTCAAATTGTATTTTCCCATATTTGTCCTTTGGTCGTGTACCACATTAACAATATCAAAACTATGATACCTTCTGTATGGTGATCTTATTATTGATTCAAAATTCTGCGTTGTGATCTAATGCAACTAAAATGAGATTAATTAATTAGACTTAATCACCAAAACCAAATAAACAATGAATCATTAGCCTTACAATTTGGGCATCTGCTGTTGATGATCTGTAACTAATTAATTAAAGGCAAAAATGCAAAACTCACCCTCTAATTTTCACGTTTTTTCATTTCAGTCCTCTAACTTTCAGTTTTGTCAATTCAGTCCTCTAACTTTCAATTTTTGTCAATTCAGTCCTCCGTTACAAATCCGTTACTGCTGCCAAAACGACGCCGTTTAACGGAGGACTGAATTGACAAAAATTGAAAGTTAGAGGACTGAATTGACAAAACTAAAAGTTAGAGGACTGAAATGAAAAAACGTGAAAATTAGAGGACTGAAATGAAAAAACGTGAAAACTAGAGGGTCAGTTTTGCATTTTTTATACCTTAATTTAGGTCATATTAAATTATTTTTCTTTTTCTTATTTTTTTAAATAGTAAAAGAAAAAGAAAATAGGCTACAACTGTTAAGAAAATTAATAAATATAATTTTAATGATAACAAGAAAAAATTATATTCCAACAATTGCATTTCAAAATGTAATTTTAGAGATTATATTTCAAAGGTAAGTGATGTATTTTTTAATTTTTAATATTTGATTTGACAATGTAATTTATAAATATAATTTTAATGTAATTGAACAGTAATATCTAATGTCTCACGAAAATGTTGAAGATAATGCTTGTTCATGATCGACCTTCATCAGATCATTATTTCTTGAATGAATACAATTTTTTTTTTTAAAAAAATGAATGGGTTGTTACTTAGCTCACTAATTACTTGTCTAATGTTGGAATTTGTTTTCAATTTATATTATTATTAGTAGTAGTACAATATTAAATTAGTTTGGTCAATTCAGTCCTCTAACTTTCACGTTTTTTCATTTTAGTCCTCTAACTTTCAGTTTTGTCAATTCAGTCCTTTAACTTTCAATTTTTGTCAATTCAGTCCTCCGTTAAACGGCGTCGTTTTGGCAGCAGTAACGGCAGCAATAACGGATTTGTAACGGAGGACTGAATTGACAAAAATTGAAAGTTAGAGGACTGATTGACAAAACTGAAAGTTAGAGGACTGAAATGAAAAAACATGAAAGTTAGAGGGTGAGTTTTGCATTTTTGCCTTAATTAAATTATCAACGGCCAATATCTTCAATTTCCATTAATCTTATTAGATGTGATCACCATGAAATATGTGATCACATAAATATTTCATCACATTTTAATTAATTCATATATGTGTTAATGTATTTATATATATTCTGTGCCCTAATCAATCGATATTTTTTAAAAAAACTCCAACTTTTCACGTGCACATTGATTCTATTTTAAAATTAACCTCTTATGACTTCAAATAGAATATGAATTTTAATTTTCTTAGATTATTTAATATAAATTGAAAATTGATAACATGTACGTATTATTATTTTTTTTTTTTATTTTATATATGATTAACATATATATAACTACCTCCATATCATTTTAACTACACCCATTTCATCATTATAAAGATTTTCGCAAGATTATGTTAGGGGATCGTGAGTTGAAGTTGGCACACAAGTAAAGTGAAATTGAGAATAATTGTTAGTTCAGGAGGCATTGCCTACCATATGACAAATAATTAGGAGGCTTGGCCTACCATAAATATTATCAATAAAATAAAGCAATGAGACACAGATTTAACGTGGTAAAACCCTAATGTGAGGGAAACATCCACGGGCAAAAGTAGAAGGATTTCACTATGGTGGAAAGAATTTTACAACCTCTCTCTAAACTCAAGAAGTGAACAATCCCACACTCTTAGAATAGGAGAACAACTCTCTCATAAACTCTTAAGAAGAAACTATATTTTCTCTCTTAGAATACAGATGATTTGGTTGAGAATAAGATGAAGAAAATAATAAAATGAAGCCTCTATTTATAGGCATGAGATTCACTGTGTAAATAGTGAATTCTATTTTTTATTATTTTCTTTTTAAGCATGTGGGACCCACCCAATATTTTTAATTATTTTCTTTTAATCATTGCACATTTCGGTGCAATGATTCTCACAAGCCAACAATTGTCCCACTTGGAAACTTGATTGAAAACCAATCAGTTTCCACACCATCATTTCTACTTTTCCATCTTCAAGCTGCTTACATTTCTGCTAAGCCATAAGAGGATCTACACCATACAAACTTGTCTGCATTGATAGGCTTGGTCATTACGTCTGCACGGTTCTCATTGGTGTGTACTTTCAACAAGTCCACACTGACTTGTTCCACTACTTCACGAACAAAGTG
>SKCR01030356.1:0-31632 GCA_019454045.1 Zanthoxylum bungeanum | reverse complement strand
AATTAAAGTAACACTTTAACTTTAATAAAGTTGTCAAAATGTGTTCCAATTAGAATAAGCCATTTCCAATTTTCATAAAGTTGAAATCATTACTTAAAATATTTATTTTATAAATTAATTTAATTATTTAACAATTAAATAATTAATTAATAAATTTAAATATCTTGAATATATGTATTATATTTACAATAAATATCTCAAATACATATATTAATGATATAAGTCAAATATCACAATTTGATATTTTATTAATGTGTATTTAATAAAATCAAGTATTAAATAAAATACACATCAATATTGGAAATGACCGATAGGTCCCGATTGCATGTATTTTCGTTTAACCATTAAACGAGTTATAAATAATCAGTATTATTCATAACAGTTGCCCTAGTGCTCTACGAGTAAATTTCATTAGTGAGACTCTCTAGATTCAGACATATCCGTCACGAAATCAAATTACGTGTCCATAATTCACCCACCCGTAAATTATGACGAACACGGATAAACTCACTGAATCATACAGGTCGAGGTCACTGCATACGTATAATCCCTCCGTCACAGGTATCCGGATTAATCCAGAGATATAGATACAAACGTCAAATCTCTATAGATATAATCACGTCGACGTTTCTATTAGCAATCCCTCAAATAACACTTAGAACTAATTTCTAAAGTGTACCACGGGCCCATGGATTTAACAGATTGCTAATATCATATTGAATACCTATACTCTGTACACAGAGCTGACAGATCCTATCTTGATACACACAGGATATCCTGAGCATCAGTCCACACCGAACGAACAGGCGGAGGTCTGATCTAAATAGATCGGTGACGTGACTGCCATCTAAGTGTGGAGGATAACTCATATATCCACAGTGGTATCTCAAGTCAAAGAATCACGATGCGCACTCAACCCGAGAAGATTTTTATTGACGTTGGTGTACCATCCATTAAGAATCTTCGGTGAGTCATTTAGTGTTTATCCGCTATAAACACCTACACATTTATACGAGTCTCCAAGACTCATGGTTCACTGAGAAACCATCGGAATCCAAGATTCCAATATACGACATGTACCAGTCTCTACGGGTTTACTTTACTGACCAAGTAGTGTAAACCTTGACCGGGAACTGTCTAAGAATGACAACGTCATGATACAACTCAATGTCAGTTGCGACGCTTTTGCAACAGTATCATAACTAATCATTCTAAGGTCGGTTACGTCTTTACCATATTAAAGAAGAAGTTATATAAAAGAAACTGTTCATTTTATTCATAATAAAACGTTACATTAGTATTTACATAGAAATACATAATAAAATTGGCGCTCGGAGCACCAACCCTAACAGGGGGGCTGAGGCTGCTCGCGGACGTGAAGCAATAAGACTTGCGTGAATGGAAGGGTATGTGGCGTGAATGATGAGAGGCAGTGAGTGGGGTTGGCGAGAGTTGGCTGTTGTGGTGGCTTATTTAGCGTGAATTAAGTGGAGTACGTGGGCTGCTTTGCTGGTTGTTGGATGCGTGAAGGGCTGCTTTGTGAGGACGTGATGAATGAGCTTAGGATTTTTTTTGTTTTTGATTGCCGTGAATATGCTCTTGGTGCGTGAATGTTAGAGAGGGCAAAGGTTGAATTTGTGTTTCTTTTATAGACAAAGGCTAGGGTTCATCCTTGTTTGAATAGGAATGAGATTTGTGTAATTATGGGGGATATATTTTATTAGTGTCACACAAGGAAAACATCTATTTAATTAGGGACAAGATTTGACTTGATTAGGAAGATCATATATTTGATTTGTTTTGATTAGGTATGTGATTATTTAGATTTTATTTGATTTGTTTTAATTTCACCATGTGTTAAATATGTGTTTTGTTATTTTTGGATGTGTTTTATTTGGCTTGGGTGTGTGGGTGGTCTTCTTTGGGCGTGGGTTTGGTTTATTTGGTGGGCTTGGTGTGTGTATGGTGGTGTGTGGGCTTGGTGTGTGTCTTGCGGGGGTTTGGGCTAAGGATGTTTTAAAACGGAAGTCCGACAAGCGAACCCGAAGCTAAACAAGCGAATAAAACCCAACAAAATACTGATTTCTGACTTTTCCCTTCCGACGTCCGTTTCCTGCGACTTCCGCGACTTAAAAGGTAGTGCCTCTAAGTGAGACTCATCATAGAGACTTACATACAAAAATGCAGTGCCTACACCGCTGCAAGTTTCCAAACCGATGAAACGACTGTAAGTCGCTATAAGGGTACGTATATAGTTTGAATAACGGAACAATGAGCTTGAAATCTTCCAAGCAAGATACTATTGCCGAATAAACAACAAGAGCGGAACATTGCTGCAGCTGAGGCAACAATAGAAGCATTTTGGATCTAAATAATCCTAATCGGATTAGGAGTAATTTTGTTAGCAGCTGGGCTAGGCTACAGCACAAGCTAAAGAATCATGGTCTCATCAATGATCCAAGTATGTACTTCGACTAATTTCATCTGATTCGTTAGATCATACATCGTGGTGATGTAATGATCGAATAAATCGCATCAGATGATAACCTTATAAATCCCCTGACGAAAGCTATTTCTCAGCAGAAGTTTGAGCGACTTATACATAGTTCAAGTGTTAGACACTTGAGTGATTGGCTATAGGCCAAGTGGGAGATTGTTGGATAATTATGACCCATAGCATCACTATTTGTACATAACATGTTGTTGTTGTACAAATTAACTATGTGACAAAGGAAATTGCTCTTTTATCATTTGTAATTGGATTACTCGAATATATAAATGATAAAAGTCCTTATGATTAGTTTCAGATTAATAAGATATGAGACAGTATTAATCCACTAAGGTTTAATCATTAAATATCCCTAGTCGTAGTATTATCGAGACTGGACATCGATAATGCGGAATAAGCTAGTATTACACTTGTGCGTGTTATGGAAGCGTAACGGCATAGTTCTCATATATTTGGGTATTGGATACTCATGCGAGTGTAATAGGAGGTTCTGTTTACCGATGGTACGGAAACAGCTTCCCTCTGGATAGACCTATCGGAGTCCCATTGGAAGTATGACTATGTGTCTATGGGAATCTGAATCAGGGTAGGTGTATTTGGTCTTTACCCGAGACTTGCATCGCTAATACTTGCGACAATTAATATACTTTGGTTTTGGTCGTCCGAGACTTTAACAGGTTCCGTATACACCTCTTCTGGGTATATTGAGAATCATAGTGTATTGAGTGTGATGTCAAGACGGAAGTATCACTTCAGTCATATGGAGATGATGATCACGCAGGGATACAGAACTGGTACTCTAAGTGCTATAGCCATCGGTGAAGTATGACTAGGTCATGACTTTCCGATCATAAAGAGACTAGTTGCTAGTGATCCGATGTATGCTTCGTACGGGGCAGACACAACTCCAGCCCCAGGCCTTGCATGTGACATCTGATACTGGATCGTAATACGCAATACTACGTATACTACGCCTGACAAAGATCATATATTACGTATAAGAATATTTCTGGAGAATTGGGTAGGCACGGTGCTTTGCTAGAAGCCAACCATGTCTTGTAAATCGGTAAGTACGTGGTACCGGGTACGCACGTGTTCGGATAGTCCGATGACCGTATTTACTGCCAACATATCCATGGATCTCTTGGGTCGCATCCCAAAGATTCACCGATGATGTTTGACTCGAACAAAATTAATCTGAGATTAATTATGAGAGAGAAAATTAATCTATGATTAATATAAAGAGAGAAAATTAATCTGAGATTAATTATAAAGAGAGAAAATTAATCTGGGATTAATTACGGCAAGAATTAATCTGGGATTAATTATCAGAGAAAGAATTAATCAGGGATTAATTGCGTCGAGAATTTATCTGGGATTAAATTCGACGAGAGAATTTGGAATTAATCGGTAAAATAAATTTAATAGTTAAATTAGATTTCACTATTTAATTTATTTAATTGGGCTAAAAATAATATATTAGATATATTAATTGAAATCGGATTTCAACGGGAAATTAAATTGGATTTTAATTTTAGCGAACAAATTAATTTGGATTTAATTTGCGAGCGATTTCCGTAATAATTTTACTGGGTGTTATTATTTAATTAAATTGGATTTAATTATGCCGCGACGGAAAATTCGTTTAATCGGATTAAACGAACCCGAGCCCAAAGTGTGTTGTGTAAGCCAACAAATTTTGAATTAAATGGGTGGGACCCATGACTCATATCAATTGTCAATAATTGATAGAAATGATTGACAATAGTGTTTGGATATTTATTTAAACACTCAACACATTTAATATTTTTTGCTTAATCTCTCTCTACCCTTTGGCCGAAAGGCTATCAGCTTTGCCCATTGGCCGAATTGGCCATCTTTCTTTTGATTGATGGCCGAAATGGCCACTGACATAAAAGGCCAAAGTACACTCTGTTTTGTATATTGGCTATCAGGGCTACTACTCCCACCTCCCAAAAAATCCCACCCCTTCTCTCTCTTATTTAAAATGTCGAAATTGCCTCTTTTTTTTATAAAAATCCACTCCCCCAATATATATAAATTTATTTAACACTACTTTTTATATATATATATATATATATATATATATATATATATATTTATTTAACACAACTTACATTTTTTTATATATTAATTAATTTTTTAAATTTTTTAAATTTTATATTTTTTTTGTTCTTTATATATCTAATCTTTTTTATTTGTTTAATAAATATTACAAATTCATATTTATTATTAATTATTTTGTGTTCATTTATTCATTTAATTTTTGTGATTCTTTTTTAATTTATTCAACACTACTTATGTATTATAAAAATATTCTCATGTATATCAGAGAAATATATATTTAAAAAAGAGTACAAATAACAATATAAAAAATTACACTTAAAAATATAAAAACACAAATTCTAATCTATGTTGCCTCCAAAGTCTCCTCTTAGCGCACTTGGTGAGATACCCAATACTTCATACCATAATTGATTACGAATTCTATAACGAGTTGCCCATTCTTTAGCTTCGCATGATGAATGTTCCCACCACCACATTGGGATGGGTGGTACAGGGTAATGATGGTGTAATAAAACTTGCACAAAATGTCTACCAACATGAGCAATAGCTATTACAAATTTACTATTTAATAAAGTAATTTTTTTTAATAAAGTAAAAGTAAATATGGATACTGACTCACGAAATTAAATAAGTCAAACAACTTTTAATAAAGTAAAAATAAAATCAGAATCAGAATCAAATAGACTATGTCAAAATTTATTTTATAAACTGATTTTGTAAATTTTTAAATAATCAAAAAATTAAATTAATAAATAGTAAATTTGTAATATTTATTAAACAAAAAAAAATTAGAAAAATTACAAATTTGAAATTTAAATCCCAAAGAAAACTATGTCATAGTTTTGCTAGGGCGCAAAACTATGACTATGTGAGTGAAAAATTTCCTAAGATAGTTTTGCTAGGGTTGGAAATTTTTCACCAACATAGGGGCAATTTTGAAATTTTTGGGAAGACAAGAGAAGAGGTGCATGTCAGGAGGGGTGGGAGTATAGTTTTCATTGGCTATTGGCCGAATATAAAACGTATAGCCTGCTCTCTCTCAATTGAAATAATGGCCACTGTCTCCTTCTTTTAAAAACTAAAGCCATATTGCCTTTTGCTTTTGAACAAACAAAATGGCCACTGTCTCCTTTTAAAAACTAAAGCGATATTGCCTTTTGCTTTTGAACAAACAAAATGGCCACTGTCTCCTTTTAAAAACGAAAGCCATATTGCCTTTTGCTTTTGAACAAACAAAATGGCCACTGTCTCCTTTTAAAAACGAAAGCCATATTGCCTTTTGCTTTTGAACAAACAAAATGGCCTCTGTTAAATGACAAAATGGCCTCTGTTAAATGACTATCTGCTTGGCCGATTGTTTCCTCTCTCTTGGCTGAATTGTTGCTTCTCTTGGAGAGTAAAATTCTTCCATTTGTTCTTGCTAACACATAAGGGAGTCAAATGAAGGTGATAGAGATACTCACCCAAGAGCTTGTAAGCTTCAACATCCATGAAAGTTTTGAACTCAAGCCGATCAATGTAAGTCCTCCGCAACTTATTTTTGATTTTATTCACACACGAATCACGCTTAGAGATCCCGTGACATGTCTAGAACACTAACACTTACCAGTCATCAAATCGGTGTAACATTTATATTCTCAAACGATAATATAGTCGTTGTTTTTGCCATATTGGCATACTGGTGCCTGGAGATCGGCATATTGGTCTCAGACAGAGCTGTCGGGGGCAGTTTGTACTTTACTATAAATTGAACGCCAAATTCATTTTTGCCAATATCTTGAACCTTCATATAATTTATACTAAGGCAAAAACAGAGAGTTTATTAAACCTTCATCATCATACACTCTCATACATCAAACTCACACACTACACCTTCATATTATTAGTAGTGAGCTTATAATACTTGGGTAAGCAACTCACATCTTAAATCTTCATTATCTTTGTGAGTGCCTAAGTGATATTGTAAAACCTTCATATAATCAAACACTTGTGATTTGTAAGAGGTTTGTGAGTTAACCTATTGAGAAAACTCATTGTAAGAGGTTTGTGAGTGAACCTAGTAGACAAAACTCATTGTAAGAGGTTTGGAGTGAGCCTAGTGGGTAAAACTCTTGGTTGCGGGTGAGCCACGGAAAACTCGATGTAAGTTGTGATCTCAACTTAATGGAAATCTTCAAGCGCGGCTTGGGGGAGTGGACATAGGCATTGTTGGCCGAACCATTATAAATCATCGGTGTTATTTTCTCTATCCCTAAACTCTTTAGTTATTGCAAGTTTTATTTCATATATGCTTATTGTTTATAAACTTGCTTTTAGGTGATATATTATAATTGAGAAAATTAACCTAAGCTTAATTGGTAAAGCTACAAGCTTTGTAGCATAAAATCGGCAAAGATTTTTAATTCCGCATATTTAGACCATTACCTGATTCACCTCCCTCTTGGGTATATAGAGTTGTGTTTGTTGTGTGCTTGTAGGTAATTTCATCCCAAACGACATGGTGACTCTATACGACATACTCGTTGATTACTCTTCATGCCAATGACTCATTGACTTAGAGAGTATTGGACAAACTGGATCGGCCAAATTTAGGCCAAGGACCCAAAAGTCATTGTGTCTCCGACCAACGCATCGGACTTGCATTGGAACATGACTCCGGGCCTCTATTTGGCACAAAACATCAACGTGAACTCCAAGCAAAGTCCAATTAGCACAAGGCTACAGACGACCCTAATTCTACATATGTGGCTTGTATGCGGGGCCTATGGGCCCATACGTCCTAAGAAGTAAGGACCAAACAGCCTAAGAGCTTCCAAGAGCACAAACGACTCAAAAGGACTCCAACAAATCCTAATCGTGCTATTTGCTGTCACAGTCAATGTCCAATTCGAAATTATAGGCCAGTCTACGCACTCTATTATTTGTTCTATTTTACATCATGAGAATAAAGACAATACACAATAAATATTAAAGTAAAATATTATTTGTTCTATTTTACATAATATAAATATATCTAAAATGATTAATTTAATATCAAGTTAACACTTGCGCATCCCTTGGACATAACGTTGATAAAATCAAATAAATATAATCATTGCAAATTTACTTGAAATGAAAAATTAGTGGGATACACACACGATTTTCGATTTATTAATGAAGTGTCAAAATACATCAACATGATTGAAGGATCTCATATATATATGAGCCGAGATAGAGAGAAAGACACATTACATAATATATGTATCAAGAAACCGCAGGCACACCACAGACAGAGACTGGAGAAAGCAAATTAACAACTAAAATATAATAGGGTAACACAAGAATCCCACCACAGGAATAATGCTAGCTAGGGATCCTTATTTATTATATTATTATTTATAAAGTCTTTTAACATATTTTAGTGCAAAAGCATCGGCGACGGAAGCCACGGCAATGGCCACCGGGGAAACCCTCAGTTTGGCAAACAGCAGCACAGTTGCTCCTCCTCACACATGCCCCCTTGAACTTGTGACTCTGTGACTCGCATATCCTCGCCTCCACCGCCATCGGCCTCATTTCTGTACCCCCCACACAGTATTAGTATGTTAGTTTGTACGTACAACCGAACAGAGGTAGCAAATGTAAGTGATTACTAATCCTGTAATCCACAACTCTCATTATTTGTATTTGATATCAGCAAGTATATATTCGAATATATGTTATGGGGTAAGTTTTCCTTTAGGTCCCTTTAATCTCTATATTTTAAAAAATTACCCCAAATCTTGCTACTTGTTTATAGTGGTCGGAAATTACCTAATAAGAAATTTTGCTCTCAGACTCTCTCACGTACGAATAATTTTAGGAAATAATTGTTGGATGAGTGATGTGATAACATCAATTAATAATTATATAATATATAGAAATTGTATTAATAAAATTATTATTTATTTAGTTGTTTTCTATTATTGCCTGTGATAATATATTATTGAGCTATTGTTTGGATGATGTGAAATCACTATTACACAGTAGAATTATTCCTCAAATAGAAAAGTAATTTTTTTATATTACCGTTATATGGATAACGTGGTATCACCAATCAATCATGTCGAGTTGTATGAGATATAAATAATTACCATTTACTTAATTGGTTCATATTATTTTAACAGATATGATAACATTTTATTATATTAGATATAAATGATGTGATATTACCATTGCAAAATTTTTCCGGATCGAGAATTCATTTATTGAGAGTTTCTCTCACAGGTTTCCCTGAGTCTAGCAACCTCAGCGCCTCTCTTTAGAACCCATAAAAATACCATGTTTCTCTGAAAACTTGATACAAAATGGTGACAAACCAAACTTATATCCGCAACCTTAATACCATAAATGTTTTGAGTAATTTTTAATGAAAATTTAGCCAAATCACATGAACTAAACGTGTATGAACTGAAGGGAAAAATGGTAAGAGAAAATCGTACCAGTGGCAAAAAGCAGCAGCAGCACAAGTACAACAGTTGAAAACAAACGCACTGGACGCTCCATTTTGACGCAGAAACATACAGTGAGTGAGAGCAAAGGAGAGATTAAGAGATGATGCAAGAATTGAAACCATTCAAGTTTCATTTATATAACCCAGATGGGTTTACAACAACGTGTTCCTTTCAATTAAAAAAAGAAAAGTTAAAACATTGATATGATCAGGGATGAAGTCGGCAGATTATTAGAGCGAGAATTTTGTAATTTTTAAAGATTTAATAGATATATGAACGGTGAGAGAGTTGGGATAAATATGATTAAGAGTGTGAGTAAGTATATCATTACTTTATATATTTATAAACTCAGGAGATTTATTTATTATTTATTTAATATTAATAGTTAAAAATATTAAGAGAAATCGGCTATTTCCTCATATATAAGAAGCTTCCATGGATATGATGATCATGGCAACTCAGCACGCACTAGGCTTTGGAGCTTTCTTTTCGGAAATTTCTTTTGACAAATTAATCGTTTCTTTTATCTGTCTCGCTTTTATTTGTGAGCAGTCCACTCCACGTTAGCTGATCTCTATCTTGTTTGCTTTTTTGGACTTCTCTACTCACTTCTATTTCCTGGAGTCCAAAAGGCAATGTGAAATCTTGCATGCTTCTTGAATTATATAGCTCGGTATATGCCTTGGAATCTCCTTTAGCAGATCATGTTAGGGGAAACAAGAGGATCACAAAATCAAAAAGAAATTAATTTTTAATCACAAAATAAATATGTAGCATGGTAAATTTACACCAGATAAAAATGAGGAATCAATATTCTCATAATCTGAGCGTCTCCTAAATAAAATTGAAGTGTGTGATTAAAGAAATCCATACACTTAACTCATAATAAAAAACAAATTCAATTGTTGAGGCTTACATAAAGTTTATATACATATCCCCCAAGTTCATTCTCAACAAACCAATATTTGATCTTTCACTTAATTAAATCTTTATTATTATCCATAAAAACATCCGACATAAAATCTTGAAAATCTAAAGAGATTTCAAATCACTCTAACTTTCTTTCTTTTTCTTTTTCTTTTTTCTTCCTTTTATTTTTATTTTTATTTTTGTGTCGGTAGCTGCATAATTTTCATCTTTGAAAAGACAATGCAAAGCCTTCTAACCGTGCTTTTCAGTATGTCCCACAATCCATATTTTATAAAGAACACCGCAACACAATATTATTACAAGAAAATAATATTTTACCAATCCAATTATCGATCAATAAATAATATATTTCGGTCGGAATGATAAATTACTGATTGATTATCGACCATAATATTATGTTGGTAAATATCTCATCGATACTAATATACTGACAGAATATATTTCCATCGGTGATTTACCGACCGATTACCGACTAAATTAATTCATTGTCGGTAAATATTAGCGGCGGATTACTGACCTAAAATGTGAAGTAATTTATCATTAAGTAAATAAATTTCAGTCGATGATAACTCAAAATATTACCGACCGACATATAAGACGGTCGGTAAAATATCGTTTACCGATCGAAATAACGGTCGGTAATATCTTAAATTTACCGACCGTGTAGTGTCGTCGGTAAGGTTTACACATTGTAATATATTTACCGATCGAATTTTCGACCGGTAATTATATTGTATTTTTAAAAAATATAATTTTTTTCTAATAAATTATAATTTCCAATTAAAATTTAATATTATAAAAAATAATTTAATAAATAATATTATAAAATAATAATGTTATATTAATGTATTGTATTACATTAAACAAAATTTATTACACACTAGGAGGAGGAGGATGAGGATGACCATTTGGAGGCAACTACATATGTTGTTGCATCATCTGAAGAGCTAGTCGAACCTGCTCTTCAGATGATAAATTGAAGCGAGGTAGCAGAAGATGAGGAACTACCCTCAAGTTCATACTGGGAGCCCGGACCATAGACACGCTTCTTCCTTTACCCTCCGACAATCTCAATAAATAATTGATCCTCATCTATCGTCTTCCTAGTCTGCAACAACTGGTCTCGAGCAGCTGTATAGCTATCATATGACAAATGTGAGAAATGTTAGACTGTAATATAAAATTTTAAAGTTATATATAAAAAAACACAAATGAATATAAACATATATATATATATATATATATATATATATATATATATATATATATTATATATATATATATATATATATATAAACAAACTTACATACACTTCCTGAGATCGCTGATCGATGAACGTGTGTTCGTCATTATTCTTCGTGTGAGTAACAAAGAGCTCAAAGGTACTGGGTTGACAGTCCAATTGTTTCTCCTATCCATTTTCAAAAGTGTAATAGTAATTAATTATAAAAAATAAATAAGTAATTCAAAGAAATATACTTACAATTTATATACTTACAAGATGGCGACCACAGTCGTAATATGATTGGGTGCCTCTCGTATGCTTGACCATTTCTATTCATTCGATGGCGGATCATCGTCTGTTATGGGAGGCCGCTTCTGAACGTACGTGAAAGTCAGGAGATTCTTAGTATTGATTCAAATTATTCTATAGCGGATCGTCTATGGAACATGATTGTTTCCCTATCTATTTAATTCATTCAACATATCTTTGTACCGAATGAAAACAAGAAAAATCATAAAAATATATATAAACATTTATTAAATAATAATAATAATAATATAATAATAATAATAATAATAATAATAATAATAATAATAATAATAATAATAATAATATGAAACTTACTTTGGCTCACGTAGAGTGAGATGATGACGTTGCCATAACCCAATATCGAATTTCATTGATGCCACACTACTGTCAATACCTGCGACATATGTCTTAGTTAGGTGTTGTGATGTCATCAGATCCTGTGCATGTAGAGTTTGATCAGGATCCGATATTGGAGTCTGAGGCTACTGCGAGCTAGTACCGACCTCACTATCATGGGTCCCTATAAACCTACAAGATGTAGATCTACCCTTACGGAGAAAACCTCTGCCAGTACCTCTGGCCATATCTGTAAGAATATTATCCGAACAAGAATGCATAAATAAATTTATTTAAACTAACTATCTAGTAACATTAATGTGTTTACAATAATACATAAAACAAATTGTTTGTTTTTTTCATCTTAGCATTAAGTTTAATTGAAGTAAACTTTAAATAAATCGTTTGAATTTTTCTATCTTATCGATTCCATACGACATACATGATATTTCTTCTCCCATTTCTTAATTGGGAGCCTCAGAGCTTCCAACAGAGGAAAAATGAGATTGAGAGGATTTTGAAGTAATCATTTCGCAGATTACCTTAAACTACACAAATACATTTTCAATTAATGTTACTCATTTTAACCTATTACATAAAATATATTTTTAATCTATCAAAATTTCAACAGAGTTTCCTCTGTAGCTATGATAATCCAAACTTTTTATTTACACAAAACAAACACTTCAAATAAATCCTACATATCTATTGCACAACTTGTGCCTCTCCAAACTCTCATCTACATATCTATTGCACAAAACAAACACTTGGGCGCAATAATATTAGGCCACAATAATATAACAATAAGATTGAAGGGAAACACATCAAGTCATCAACACATCAAAGTTATTGAAATTATCTTAATAATCAAAGTCACCGTGAGTCTCGACAGTGCCTTATTTGTTTGAGGCACCCTCAAACAAATGAGGATATATCATCGTTTTAATCTAGTTGTTATTTCGAACATCGCTATATCTTGGGCGCAACAAAATATTAATATGTTTATTTTCAATTTGCTACCCAGCGTCCATTTGGTTTTTTTCATTTTCTATATTGATCTGAGTTTATATTTCTTTTTATTACATTTGTACGGGGAAAATTTGGACTAATCATCGAAGCGACATGCATTGATACCCAACGTGCCCACGCGACAAACTCGCTTGAAATCATGTCTAATGACTTTCATCTAACCCAAATGACACATTTGGCTACTACCTAAACCTAATCAACTTGGAATCCAGTTGACACCACGTCTAGTCGAAAGTAATTCCAATCAACACACCAATTCCAATCGATATATAATATAATTGAATAATAATACCTCACTAATATTTGCCCAAACGCAATGCCATCAATGACCAGACTTCCTACAGCCTATAACTTGGGCCTACTCTTAGGCTCAACATGATTCTAGTCCACTAGGATGAGGCCAGTCTACATTATATAGAATTGCACAGCTCAACGTTAAGCTTTCGACAACTAGGCTTTTTACAGCCTACAATTTGGGCCTACTCCTAGGCTCAATATAATTCCAGTCGTCTAGAATAACTCCAGTCAACGTCTATTAGATTTAGACTGCTCATTGTATGATTATCAACAATCGGCTATCCACAGCTCTGAACCTACTCGCAAGACTCAAAATATATGCCCACAAGCCCATATAAAATTGAGCCTACAAGGCCGAAAGGTCCACGCGACTTAACAAAGGGTCTCCAATGGACCCTAATTATAATATTCAATGTCCTAATAGACATTATCTCATGTAATACAATGTCTTAGCCGAATTGTCTCGTGTTATACAATGTTCTAATAGACATTGTCCACATGTTAACACACGACGAATTCCTTTTCAACAATGGAAATAAGTATTCAAACGAGATAGAGTGAGCAGATTGGGTTGGATCATAGGATTGAACGAGTTGGCCAACTATGAGATAATTATAGAATATACTTAAATTTAAAAGAAAAATACAATAAAATTCACTTGATATTTTAGCAAGACCATAAGTATTAGTCTCTCATATATTTAAAATAAAACATAACATATACTATTTTATAAAAAAACAATTATGGTTGAAAGACGTAACAAACAAATTGGTTGGATTCCCGCAAATATATCTTCAAATATCACGTATTAGCATCGCTAAATGAAACTTTCAAAATATAATATATTGTCGCAACTAGACCCGGTCAATATTCCGGTTCCATACCATATTTCGGAATCGAATTTTACCGGTTCGGTTAGGGTTCTTACCCTAACCGAATCGGTAGGAACCGTTGGAATCGAACAATTCCTACAGTTCCAACCGAAACTGTTTGGTTCTAGTTGGAACCGGATTGGAACTGTAGGGTTCCAACCCATCCGCAACGGATGCTAGCCGTTGGGGACAGCCCAACGACTAGTATCCGTTGCGCTGGGGCAGGAAGCACAATGGCTCCCAACTCCCTGCCCCAACGTTAATAAAAAAAATAGGGATTTCTCAAATTACCCCTAATAAAATTAATAAAACGGCTAATTTTATTGGCATTTTAGGTATCACAAAAATATTCTAAAAATATATAAATATGGGTCATCAAAATGTATATCATGTATTATCAATTATTACTAAAGAGATATTGGCAACACTTATTTCCACTGTTACGGTTGAGCAAGCCTTCAGCATGAGAGGTAATATATTGGAAGTTAAACGATCTTCATTACATCCAAGCACTCTAGAAGCAACAACATGTGTGGATGATTGCACCCGAGTTGATCTGAGGCAACAAGAAGATGCCTCCGATGAATTTGAAGACTTGTTCGACAATGCATCTGCAATTGCAAGCGGAACTGGAGTTGAAGGATCAACAAGCACTGATAATGATGATTGATAATTAAAGAATTGTAGAATTACAATGGGAAAATATCTTAAAATTATAATGGAACTACGTGAGTTTTGATTCCTATCACCCCTAGGGGATACGTAGGAAATTTAAGTGTAGACACTGTATTTTTGCATAAGCCCAATGATGAGCCTCGTTTGGAGGCACTACCTGAAACTTTGCGGAAGTCGCGGGAAACGAATGTCGGAAGGAAAGAAAACCTCCAAAATTAACCCCTCATTGGATTCGACTCACTAGCCCGCATCAGATTGGCTTAGTCGGTTTCTGTTTCAAACCTAAGCCTCAGCCCAAAACCCCTGCAACCCACAAAGCCCACCATGCACGCCCAAGCCTTCGTAAATAAATAAAATCCCATGTAAAACACATGTGCAAAATCCCTCAAATCACCTTCCAATTTAAACAAGATATGAAATCTCATCCTCACCAAATTTAAAGATTTTTGTTCCCTAAATAATTTAAGAAAATATATCCCATATTTGTGTGATTTATTTCCAAGACTAGGGGATCCCTTGTGATTATAAAAAGACAACAAAAACCAAACCATATGGACACTTCTTAGAGACTGACGGCAATTCACATCCCAAATCAAAACCTTCATCTTTCTTCTCTCTTCACGGCTTCACACAAAACCCGGAGACACGTGAAACATAAACCCTAGACTCACAGCAACAAACTCTTCACGCCAAAAACAACTACTACCCACCAACTCACACACACCCACCCAGCAACTAAACACACCCACACAACAACTAAACACACACACGCCACTCACACACCAACACACACTCACACATGGAACTTACACTCACACACCGACACACACTCACACACCGACAGACACTTACACGGTACACACTCACATGCCCCACACACACGTCAAAACAACACACACAAGACATTGAAACAACACACACACACCGACCAAGAACACCAAACACAAATCAACGTAAAGCAGCAGCCACCAAACCGAATAAAAAACAGCCCCAAACCAAACAAATAACAGCTCCTAAATCGAACAAACACAGCCCCTAAACCGACCCAAAACAACAACCTTTATCACCCGAAAACCAGTCCAAAAAACAACCCAAAACCAGTCCCCAAAAATAGCAAAGCAGTGAGTAGAAATCGAATCAGCAAACCAGAAAAACAGCAAGCTTTAATCCTTCCAGCAACGGCCTAACGTACTTCAAGAAAAGGACTTAAAAGGTAAGACCTGAGAGCACCCTTACCCTATTTTTTTTTATAGTTCTGGACATGGCATGCTTGGCTGGACGTGAAATACGTCCAGCCGGGTATTCGAAGTCCTATATTAAAGACAGCCAAATTTCTGGTCACACTTTTCTTTATTCCGCTTTTATTTCGTTATGAATCTTTTTATTTATCGTTATTTCTTTATTCTACTTTTATCCTTTTTTAATTTATGTTATTTATCTTTATTTATTATTACGCATTTAATTTATTATTTATCTTTTTGTTTATTTATTGTTATTTTATTCTTTCACATTTAGTTTGTTATTTATCTTTTAGTTTATTTATTGTTATTTTATCATATGCATTATTATATTTCATGTCTATTTTTATTTATATTGCATTAATGTTTATGCGTATTATCCCTTGCGGTATATCGGATGGAAACCTTGACGTAAATTCCTTAGCCGATTCTGAATGGACGATAGTGCAGTCTGTACTTGGGATACAACTCCATGTACCACTCGGGAAATACTCGCATATGCATGACTAACCCTCCTTTTATTCGTTATTTACTTATTAACGTTTTTCCCACTTTTGACTGTTTATTATAATTTTCATTATCGCATTTCTTAATTTAATTTTCTTTTATTTATATTCATGCTTATGGGTGTGCAAATGTGTGTTTATTTGGATTATCTTGCATGAATTGTATAAGACTTGGCTATACCATTGTGTGAACCTGTCCATTATACTGCATAAGTAAGGGACCATTCTGAACCCAACGGTTTGAGGTCTTCCCTTGCGAGGGGTGAGTGCGACCTTAAATCTTTTCCCAGTTCACACTAAATGGCGACTTCTTTATTCTCTGGTTTAGTCCCCCGCGGGCTACTCCGTACTCTCTACGGGCTGCGAGCTCAACATTTTTATGGTCGCCGAACATCATAGGCATAGCGGTAAACCGCTTTGCTCCCACAGATGGCGACTCCACTAGAGATAGAGAATCGGCCCCGAAACATTGCCTTGTATTGTCCGTGGTTTTGGCTTTGGTTACCTATGTCTCATATATTTTGCATACCCTTATTACCCCGATGGTGTCACGTATCGTGAAGTCGCTTTCACTCAAGGCGGCGGATCGTTATGTGGCCTCATCACTTGTTGGCACATACCTTAGGGTATAAAAAAGGCGCGCTCACTTGGTCGCTCGAACCCTTGAGTGGGGAGACCTAGTTGTGAGCAACCCTTTACTGGCGGAAGCCTTTATCCATACTCTTATAAGCCCACATATGAACCATAGTTATATTTCCTATAGAAGTTACCCCTATGCTTGTGTTTGAGACCATTATCATTTGGATCCATTTGGACTTCTCGTCATAGTTACGAACTTGTTAGGCCATTTAAACTGGGACGAGTTTGTATCTTATGATGATTGGGCCAAAAGTTTTCAAAATGACGATGGGCCACCTTGTATTTGGCCCCCTATCATTTGAAGTTGTTTAGTGACCTTATCGTAAAAGTGTAAACCTGTTGGGCCTTTTCAACTGGGACAAGTTTGCACCTCGCGATAATCTGATTGAACGCTTTAAAATGATAATGGGCCAACTTGTATGAAAACCTTGATGGGCTTAGAAGGTCCAAACATGATCTGAATATGCCAAATGCATGAGTTCGATATCCGCACTGGCTTTCATCCAGGAAGGATACGCCTTGTTATGGCATATTTGTATACTTTTGGATTTCTCCAAGTCCATCCCCACAACCGTGATTACTGAGGGCCCAATTCGTCATTTCTAGACAATGGCACTATTCCCAGAATAGGCTTAGTCAACATTGTAAATGGGCGGTCTTTGTCTTTTACCGATGGAAATGGACTAAGGTAGCCAAGGTGAACCCTTATAGCATATGAGAGAACGATTTTGTGTACCCCACATTGGTGCATAAAATAATCCATACCTAGGACAAAAATGGACTCACCACGAGTGTGGGAGGAATAAGGTCGGAAGGATATATGTTGTTTTGATAACCACATGCATCTCATGCATCGCATGCATACACGCATTATACTAACCCTTTACTTTAAAAGCCATCATAGATATCTGTTGGGTTATAGAAGAAGGAAGACTTGTCAAGAAGAGGTTAGCAACCATGAATGCGTCAGACAGTGAAAGTTCCCGCATGGATCAATTGGAGTCCAACATCACCAAAATTACCGAGCAACTACAAGCCTTGACCAACGCAATGGCTAGTCTGACAGTACCCCATACATAAGAAACAAAAAGTTTTATGGCTAGAATAGAAAGACCATTGGGGGGCCTTCAGGGACCAAACCCGCTCCTCCTAAAGTCGCTGTTATCAGAAACATGTGATTCGACAATTTTGGTAGACCTTTGTCAAAAGTATTTGAAGAGCTGAAGAGGCAAGGACTCCTAAATCCCTTATAACCTAAACCACTTCCAAACCCTGTGCCACATTACCTCGACCTAAACCTATACTATTACTTCCATCAGCAAAAAGGCCACGAAACTGACAACTGCGCCCGCCTTAGGCATGAGATCCAAAACCTTATTGACACCTATAAAATACTCGACCTAGAAAAAGAACAACCCAACACACACAAAAACCATCTACCCACCTATATGATCAACTCCGGCCTACCCGAAAGCTTTGTCTTCCAAACTCTCAACCACCAAGCTTCCCACATGGGGATATGGGACATCAGTAGTAAAGATGAAACAGAGCAGAGGAGGGATTTCTGGGAAAACTTCTCGAGTAGTGACAAAGAAGAGGTTGCAAAAGAGAGAAATAAATGGGAAGAAAAACTACTGCAGTTGGAGAATCTGACGTTCGAAGAAAGCAAGAAGACGGAAGAAGACAAGGTTGCAAATTATGGAGATGTTTTTTTTCCTGATCTTACTCGATTGTAATCATGCATTTATTAATCATAAAGACATTGATTTTGCTTACTTTTTCGCGTCTTTTTCCTGTTAGTCCTTAATACTTATGCAAAAGTCCAATGATGAAATTGTTTGCTTTCGGGTGAAATCTTAGAAACGATAAGTTCTTGATGTACTTATATCTGATACTTTGAGTAGTTGATCTATGTTAGACTTGTAAGCACTTAATTATAGGTTTTTAGCAGTGAAAACCTGAGTAGTTGGCAAAGTGACTAGTTGAGTGAATTACAGGTCGATAAATGACCGTTCGCTTAGATATCTATCCTGATTTGCTTGTGTTATGATGTGTGGTATGGTTGAAAATAAAAGAAAAGTCTCTAAAGAAACAAATTAAACCACCTATAACTGATAAGCGTGAAGCTACCTATGAGCGAGTATTAGGACCACCATGAGGAGAAATGCTACCTTAAATGGTAAGTGTGTTGAAAAAAAGAAGCAAAAAGAGACAAGAAAAGAAAAATCATACCATACTGAGCACAAAAAAGCAATTACAGAGCATAATCAAGACATCTAGGTTGGTTTGACCCATCGATCCCAATTCTTGAAATGAAATCAATGAGTTGGCTTCCCTAGGAATCAAGCTGTAAATGAACCTTTACACACATATACACTGTGAGTCTGGCTTAGATGATTTATTCAAAGACTTGGATTTGAGTTGCATTGAGTGTTTTGAAGGTTCTCTGGTTTCATTACTGGGCATTCCTTGAGGATAATAAAATGTGTAACTATTGGGACTATTTCGTAGCCCGTAATATGATATGTCGATACAGAATGCCACATCACATAGTGACGAGCAATGAAGTCCAATTTAAGAAAAAATGCAATCAAGAATGTCAGCAAATTCCTCAGAGAGAGGGCATATTTCAAAATCTGGGAATCGCAAGGTATGATCCCAAAAGGATGAGGTCGCTTTCAAAAAGGCGTAATCCACATTGACCCAGTACAGATAGCGAAGAGCAGAAAGTTGAGCCAGGTCTGGGGACGACCAGTCTACCACCCCGCGGATAAGGGACACAACTGGACCATAAGCCCTGAGACTAAAGAAAGCTGAGCAATCACCAGAAGAGAACTGGCAGAAGGAAAATGTAAGTAGGCCAAATGGGGCGACCAGAGTTTCTCATAAGCAAAAGAGCACAAGGAATGCCTAACCAAAGATGACATCAAGCCAATAAGACAAAGAAAACTCATCGGAATAGGGAATGCATTCATGCATACATGCATACACGTCACATACACACAATTTTTGTTATGTCTTCGCATGATTTGAAGAAAAAGAAAAAGCGGCGAGGACAAGCAACTCCTCGGGAATTAGGACGAGTAAGTCAGGAATGGCACTCCGGGAATGGAGACAACCTCGGGAATAAGGACGAGCAACTCCTCGGTAATGAGGATGAGCAAGCCGGGAATGGAGAACAACCTCGAGAATGAGGACAAGCAACTCGTTGGGAATGAGGACGAGCAAGCCGGGAATGGCACTCCGGGAATGGAGAACAACCTCGGGAATGAGGACGATCAACTCCTCAGGAATGAGGATGAGCAAGCCGGGAATAGCATTTTGGGAATGGAGAATAAC
The DNA here is from genome assembly GCA_019454045.1 of Zanthoxylum bungeanum. NCBI lineage: Eukaryota > Viridiplantae > Streptophyta > Magnoliopsida > Sapindales > Rutaceae > Zanthoxylum > Zanthoxylum bungeanum. The sequence goes on along the minus strand of SKCR01030356.1, from coordinate 11,168 downwards.
CTCCGGAATGAGGACAAGCAACTCCTCGGGAATGAGGACGAGCAAGCCGGGAATGAAGAAAAACCTTAGGAATGAGGATAAGCAACTCATTGGGAATGAGGACGAGCAAGCCGGGAATGGCACTCCGGGAATAGAGAACAACCTCGGGAATGAGGAGGAGCAACTCCTCGAGAATGAGGACGAGCAAGCCAAGAATGACACTCCGGGAATGGAGAACAACCTCGGGAATGCGAACAATCAACTCCTCAGGAATGAGGACGAGCAATCCGGGAATGGCACTCCTGGAATAGAGAACAACCTCGGGAATGAGGATGAACAACTCCTCGGGAATGAGGACGAGCGAGCCGGGAATGGCACTCTGGGAAGGGAGAACAACCTCAAGAATAAAGATGGGCAAAGAGCCTAGAGATTGAGGACGGATTAGGGGGAGAAGTGCCTCACCCTCATCAGTTTGACAGTTTTGGGAATGAATCCCATGGTCGAGGCCCACATCATCAACAGTTCAGGAAGGAATCCTAGGGTCGAGGCCCACATTATCAGCAGTTCAGGAATGAAGCCTAGGACGGTTCGGGAATAAAGCCCAGAGGTCGAAACACCTCACCATCAACTCAACTTAGTTTGGGAATGAAGCCCAGAATGGTTCGGGAATGAAGCCTAGAGGTCGAAGCACCTCGCCATTAACTCAATTTAGTTCGGGAATGAAGCCCAATATGGTTCGGGAATAAGCCCAGAGGTCGAAGCATCTCGCCATCAACTTATCACGGTTCGGGAATGAACCATCTCACACTAGTAACGGTTCGGGAATAAAGAACCATCTCACACCGGTAACAGTTCGGGAATGAACCATCTCACACCAGTAATGGTTCGGGAATGAACCATCTCACATCAGTAACGGTTTGGGAATGAACCATCTCACACTAGTAACGGTTCAGGAATGAACCATCTCACACCAGTAACGGTTCGGGAATGAACCATCTCACGCCAGTAACGGTTTGGGAATAAACCATCTTACGCCAGTAACTGTTCGGGAATGAACCATCTCACGCCAGTAATGGTTCCGGAATTAACCATCTCACACAAGTAACGGTTCAGGAATGAACCATCTCACAACAGTAACGGTTCGGGAATGAACCATCTCACACTCGGTGGATCGGGAATAAGACCCAGGGGTCGAAGCACCTCGCCACCAACCCAACTTAGAGATGGAAGCGAAACAACAGGTAAGTCCGGCAATGGCCGACGAATCATTCAAGCAAAAAATGCATGCATGACTTTGATAGGGTTGTCACTGTCACACACTGCACAAGCCCCATCAAAGTGGGGGTGATTGTAGACACTGTATTTTTTTATAAGCCCAATGATGAGCCTCGTATGGAGGCACTACCTGAAACGTTGTGAAAGTCGCAGGAAACGAATGCTGGAAGGAAAGAAAATCTCCAAAATTAACCCCTCATTGGATTCGACTCACTATTACGCCTCAGATTCGCTTAGTCGGTTTCTGTTTCAAACCTTAGTCCAAGCCTTCCTAAATAAATAAAATCCCATGCAAAACACATGTGCAAAATCCCTCCAAAACCCTGTAACCCACAAAGCCCACCATGCACGCCCAAGCCTTCCTAAATAAATAAAATCCCATGCAAAACACATGTGCAAAATCCCTCAAATCACCTTCCAATTTAAACAAGATATGAAATCCCATCCTCACCAAATTTAAAGATTTTTGTTCCCTAAATAATTTAAGAAAATATATCCCATATTTGTGTGATTTATTTCCAAGACTAGCGAATCCCTTGCTATTATAAAAAGCCAACAATAACCAAACCCTATGGACACTTCTTAAAGACTGACGAAATTCACATCACAAATCAAAACCTTCATCTTTCTTCTCTCTTCACGGCTTCACACAAAACCCGGAGACAAGTGAAACATAAACCCTAGACTCACATCAACAAACTCTTCACGCCAAAAAAAAACTACTACCCACCAACTCACACACACCCACACAGCAACTAAACACACCCACATAGCAACTAAACACACACACGCCACTCACACACCGACACACACTCACACAAGGAACACACACTCACACACCGACACACACTCACACACCGACAGACACTTACACGGCACACACGCACAGATTACCGGTGCGTAATCACACACGTATAACGCAAGTGCACATATCATTCAAGTAGTATAAATGTATCGATCCCACAAGGACTTAATACCTACACTAATAATTTAAAAAGTAAAGATTTTACAAGTATCTAATAGATTGGTTGTTTGATTGGATGGTGACTTTAAACTTAAAATAAGTAAATAAAATATCACGAAAGTGAATTAAAGGAAAATTCAATATTATAAAATTACCTAGGGTTGTGGATCTTTCCAATATCTTTTAAAGATGAAGTAGTTATCCATGTTTGTGTAATATATTGGTTTACTAACCTGGAACATGAAGTTATGCAAAAGCCTCTGTCGATGGTCAGATGCAAATACCCAGTGTAACCCAATTAATCATATGTCTATGCCAACCAAGTTACCTGAATTCATTAAGATTAAGTTCCAATTGTGGCTACCCCCGCCCGACAGGTATATGTCTATCCTGTAAGGAAATCTATTAAAGGATTATCTATCCTCAAGGAAGATCGTGGGTTATTAAGTCTAAGGCTGAAATCTAAAATTCCTTTGTCAAGTTTATTTTAAGTTTACCACATCAATCTTATTAATGGTCAGTTAACAAGAAGCATTAAACTTAAGACTTAATAAATAAACCTTTATATTACCCAAGACATGAAATAACCCCTTATAAACTGGTGATATTGAAATTCATCACACCCCTCGATAATATGTTTAGTTACAAAACATACTTAAGATTACTAAACACTTAAATAAACAAAACATCATAAAAAATAACTTGAAGATGAATAAAAGTAAAATTACAATAATGAAAGAAAATGTTGGGGGTTAGAAGATCCACTTTTAATATTTCAAAATTAGAAATCTCCCTTATTATCAATATTACCGATTAATTACTTATATTTAACCAGACCATACCATTTGTCTCAATTAAATCCAACGACCATATAGGCGATAATAAGGTAATTACCTAAACCGACCATATAGGCAGAAACTATGTCTGAAATATAAAACCGACCATATAGGCGGTAAATAAGGTTGTCACCTAAACCGGCCATATATGCGGTAACTAATTAATCCAAATTTTAATTAAAATAAGGGAGATTAATCTAATTTATTATATTAAAAGTCTTACCTTTTCACCCCAACAGAATGAGATTACATGCTCATGCTGTAAATGAAAACACACAAAATTTTATTAATTAAATAAAAATAATATACAAGAAAACTTAAATAAATATACAAGACATTTTCCTTTAGGTTTTCATGGAGAAATTCCTCCAAAGAAAGCATGAAAAATTTATAAAGTTTAGCTTGGTATTTATAGGCAAATCTAAAGGCTTCCACCAATCTCTCCACCAATTGCTTCACTAAATATGGCATCGAACATGGCACCAAACATGACATCAAATATGGCACCTAATCCTCCACCAAACATGCAAGCATGTTTGATGGAAGTTTGACAATTTTTATTTTTTTATTTTTTTTTGTTTTGAAAATGACTTAAATAATTACACATAACACACTTACAAATATTTTATCAATTTCGGTCATGAAAACTTCAGAATTCGAAATTATTATGAACTTCAAAGTTGTAGATCTTTGAGTCTTCTTTATTCTGGAACTTGAATCACCTCAATCCGATATCGGAGAAAAATGTTATGGCTAAAATACAACAATTGCGCAAAGTTGGAATTTCCGAAATTGTACTTTGTTAGAACGCCATTTCAAGTTTCCAGTCTCCAAAATCAAAATGTCAAGTCCAGTTTTTGCCCTTATTTGACCCACATTTCATCCTAAATGATTCATTTGAGTCCCAATTTTATTTTTATCTGTAAAATAAACTAAAACACATCAAAACGTTCATCAGACCCAAGAAACTAAACAAAATATTAGGTAAAAAAAGGCAGTAAATATTGATATATTTTCCGCTCATCACATCCCCAAACCTAACATTTTGCTAGTCCTCGAGCAAAATAATAAAATAAAATACAATAAACAATTAAAATTAAACTAAGCCACTTTCGTAGGGATCACGATTGCATTTAGCGTATGCAACAAGCCTTTAAACCCCTAGGTGTCCCTAGTGGACGAGTTGTAGTCTCGTGAGGGCTTACAGTGATGATACCCACAAACGTCAATCTAATGCACACAAAAGAAAAAAGACAAGAGAAAAGAGAATAAACAAGTTAGTGACTAAACAAGTGAAACTTCTTATCCAAGTTAGTAGATGTTTTCTTTCTTTCTAAATTACCAAATAAGTAAATTCTCCGATTATTTTTACCATTCTTCATATACACAACCAACAAGGTATTAATCAAATCATTGTGCCCACAATATTTTTAAGTGTAGTTGAAAAAAGCGTAATATTTTTGTCCTAAAGTTATATCAGAATTCACACATTTTTTTAGCAATGATTTTTTTTAATTTTATTTATATACAATATCTTCCATCCATGTAGCGAGCTTTGGGTCAGTGACTCCCAAGCCAGTTGGCTTTAGGGCACTAGGTGTTAAGACACCCTTACAGACTTTATTACTCAGATTTCATATATCCTTTTTTATATATAAAATAAAGAAAGCAACATCTTCAATCCATGTAACGAGCTTTGGGCCAGTGACTCCCAAACCAGTTGGATTTAGGGTACTAGGTGTTAAGACACCCCTACGGACTTAATTACTCGGATTTCAGATGTTTATTTTTATTTTATTTTTTATATACATTTTTTTTATTTTTGTTATTCCATTGCTTTTTAGATGCTTCCTCCAATTAAACCAGAGCACTGAATATTACAAACTTTTCAAATACATCTCATGGCTGCATGTTACCATGCATGCTGATAATACCTGTCAACTGAACATATGAAGATCCAATTTAGTCAGTATTATGGAGAATTCACAGATTAAATAATTCAAAAGGAAATAAACAAAAATTAATTTGTTACGAAATAGGTTGAGATACGTCTCAGGAGTGTAAATTTCTTACACAGCTATCTCACACCAATTTCACCTGATTAGTCATGTTAAAAACACAAAAACATAATATATATATTTTTTAATTTTTATAATTTTTTTTAATTTTTTTGAATTTTTTGAAAATTTTTGACTAAAAATAACACAATAAAAATAGGATACTAGTCAACTATTCCCCTCCCCCAAACCTAAATGAGACATTGTACCCATGTCTTAAAAAATAAAAGAAGAGTTTAGAAGATAATACCTGGTTAGCTGAAATTCTACATCTAATAGGAAAATTAAAGGTTAAGATCTAGATTTATCCGACGCTTCTTACCACGATCATTATCAGACCAGTTTATCTTCGAAATGATAGAGTCAATTTATGGTTCAAAGGCTAAAGTTGGTCAATTAAATCATGGGCAGTTCTGGCAGTGAAGATGATATCTTTTACAGGCTTTGACACAAACCCATTTCTCCAAGCATCATCAAGAAACACACAAATAAAATCATAAAATCCATCTGTATTAAATAGTCCAATCATTTTTTGGTGTATGTTCAAGTTCGCCCAAGATAGTACTGTAAAAATTTCCTCCATTGTACCCAAGCCACCTGGCAAAGCAATAAAAGCATCAACACGGTTAATCATTTCCACCAGTCGTTCAGACATACCTGGCACGATTAGTTCCTCTCCGTTTGATGGTCCTATAAGATTCACCTCCGCTAAAGGTTTTGGGATGATTCCCAGAACTTGATTGCCTCATTCCTGTACAGCCCTTGAAACGATCCCCATTAATCCGAGATTGTCACCGCCATATACTAAGTGCATATTCCTTTCAGCAATGACTCATCCCAATTCTTGTGCTGCTACAACGAACTCTGGCTTAGAACAAACACTTGTACCGTAAAACACACAAATGTTTACAACTCGTCTTCGTGAAAGTGCTTCCATTTTTATGTATTTCTTTCTCAGTGCTGGATGCCTTCAATAATGTAATGATGAGTTAAATTTATGACCCCTGAAAAAGGGTGAGTAATAATAGCATTAGTACCTGCCAGATGAAAATTATTAGTTAAACAATAAAATAATTCGTGAAAGGTCAAAAGGTCTGGATCATGTCGGAGAAAATAAAAGAAAATAACAAAACAAATCACAATTATTAGATAAATACAAAGAGAAAATAATATTTACAGAAAGTAACGTCTTGAATGGCGTCTATGCATCAGGGGCAAGCTTCTTATCCAATTTTCTTATAAATTGGCAAACAAGGTCTTTTTGAGTCAGATTCCCAAGACTTAAATGTTGTCTTTCTTTCCGGAATTGTGTATGTAACATGCGAATTGCGTGATACACATATCTACTGGGATGCGACTCAAAAGTCTTAGATATATCATCCAAAGACTCCTTACTCAAGCCATCCCTAATGAATTTAATCTTATCTTCACGGTTATCAGACACCATTCTTAAAGAATGACAACGAGTATTACATGTCATATGAGCACATTTATAACAAACACCCATCTTTTTAGCTCTTCTCTTTTTAGCATATGTGTTTCTTCCTAAAACAGGCAGATGTGAAATAAAAGAGTCAAAAGACTCACCTGCCAATCAGAGATGTGCTTCAATAATCCAACGAATGTCATTAGGAATACCCTTGATCATCAGTAGTCTCATTCGTTCCAAGCGAGCATTGTAGACTTTCCTCAGAGAATTTTGAGGGAGAGAAGGAAAATGCTTGTGAAGATTTGCGAGAACTTCTTCCATCCTGAAATGTGACTTTACCTACAAAAATTAAACACACAAAAAATAAAACACACCAAATCTGAATATATACACAATTTGCATGTGTTGTCTCTCTGCTAGCGCTAAGTTTAACGTCGTCAGCTAGACATGACTACCCAAACGTTATGCTGGATTTGAAAGTGTGACACTTTCTTTTTGTCGCTCAAATAATTCTCCCCAGTAGTTGTTGACACGGTGACTGTTAACCTTGAATGTTTCATTGGTGTTGGGATCAAGTAACTCAGCAGCTCCTTATGGTAAAACTTGAGTAATCACAAATGGACCTGACCACATTGATTTCAAATTTCCAGGGAAAGTTTCAACCTTGAATTTGTACAACAACACCTGCTACCTTGGTTCCAGTTGTCTGCGCACTATTTTTCGATCATGTCATTTCTTGGTCTTTTCTTTGTACAGTTTGGCATTCTCATAAGCCTGTAAGCGAAATTCCTCCATTTCGTTGAGTTGGTGGAGTCTTTTCTCTCCTGCAGCTTATGGATCAAGATTTAACTTCTTCAGTGCCCAGTACGCATTGTTTTCAAGCTCCACTGGCAGATGGCACGCTTTCCCAAAAAACATTCAATATGGGGACATACCAAATGGTGTTTTGTAAGCTATCCGGTAGGCCCATAATGCGTCATCCAGTTTTGTAGACCAGTCCCTCCTTGTTGATCCAACTGTTCTTTCCAAGATTCTTTTGATCTCCCTATTTGAAACTGTCCATTTGACTGTGGATGGTAGGCTATGACATTTTTATGAGTAACTCCATATTTGGATAGGAGTGCATCGAAATATTTGTTGTAGAAATATGTACCACCATCACTGATAATTGCCCGAGATGTTCCGAAGCGAGTGACAATATTCTTTTTAAGGAATTTAATCACCAATTTTGAATCATTTGATGGCAGTGTAATTGCTTCAACCCATACATCAAATATCTCCACTTCCAGAATATTTTGCAGAGGTTCTTCATTTCACCTCGAAATATTTCCCGTTCTCTGGTATCTGTCACATTGAAGAGCAAATAGATAAGCATCTATAAAAAGACTGGGCCAGAACAATCCTGATTGTAGGACTTTGGCTGCAGTCTTATTCCCGCTGAAGTTTCCGCCGAATGGTGATGAATGACAATGTTGTAGAACAATGTTTACCTCCTCCTGTGGAACACAACATCTCAGTAATTGATCAGCACAACCTTTGAAAAGGTACGGCTCATCCTAAACATAGTGCTTGACTTATTTGAAGAACTTCTTTCGTTGCTGAGTTGTCAATTCCAACAGCCCCGATACTATGTAGTTGACATAGTCAGCATACCAAGGGGCTTCATGATGTTTCATGGAAAATAAATGTTAATCTGAAAAAGTTTCTTTGATTGTTAGTTCATTGCCAACTGTTTCTCCATTCTCAAGCCTCGATAAGTGATCTGCCACTTGGTTTTCTGTCCCTTTCCTATCTCGGATCTCCACGTCAAAATCTTGCAATAGAAATATCCAACGGATCAATATGGGTTTGGCATCTTTCTTCGCGATCAGATATTTGATTGCTGAATGATCTGTGTAGACCACCACTTTGGGACCCAGCAGATAAGAGCGGAATTTATCAAAAGCAAACACAACTGTAAGCAACTCATTTTCAGTGGTTATGTAGTTGAGTTGAGCTTCATTCAGAGTTTTGCTAGAGTAGTAAATGGTGTGGAAAATCTTTGCTTTGCGTTGGCCCAAAACTGCACCTACAGCAAAATCACTAGCATCACACATCACTTCAAATGGAAAGGTCCAGTCTGGTGCTACAATGATGGGGGTAGAGACCTGCTTCTGTTTCAAAATCTAAAAAGCATCATGGCATTCTTTGGTGAAGTTGAAAGGCACATATTTCTCTAGAAGATTGCATAAAGGTTTAGCAATCTTTAAAAAGTCTTTGATAAATCTCCTGTAAAAGCCTGCATGTCCGAGAAAACTCCGAATCCATTTGACTGATGTTGGTGGAGGTAGTTTTTCAATTATCTCAATGTTTGCTTTGTCTACCTCGATTCCCTTTTGTGAGATCCGATGTCCAATGACGATGCCTTCATGCACCATGAAGTGGCATTTCTCCCAGTTGAGTACCAGGTTGGTATCTTCACATCTTTGTAACACTTATTCCAGATTTTGCAAGCAGTGGTCGAAAGAGTCTCCAAACAAAGAAAATTCATCCATGAAAACCTCCACAATTTGTTCCAGCATATATGAGAAGATGGCCATCATGCAACGTTGAAATATGGCAGGAGCATTACATAGTCCAAATGGCATCCTACGGAAAGCAAAAGTACCATACAGACATGTAAAAAATGGTTTTCTCATGATCTTCAAGGGCGATGGCAATCTGATTGTACCCCGAATATCCATCCAAAAAGTAATAGAATTCATGTCCCACAAGTCTATCTAGCATCTGATCAATGAATGGCAGCGGAAAATGATCTTTCCTTGTTGCTTTGTTCAGCTTCCTGTAGTCCATGCATACTCTCCATCTAGTCACCGTTCTTGTTGGAATCAGCTCGTTCTTCTCATTTGTGACTACAATTATTCATTCTTTTTTTGGCACACACTGCATAGGACTCACCCAAGTGCTGTAAAAGATGAGGTAGATGATGCCAACATCCAACCATTTGATGATTTCTTTCTTCACGACCTCCTTCATGATTGGATTTAATCTTCGTTTTTGCTCCACTGTGGGTTTGTACTCGTCATTCATCAGAATTTTATGCATGCAAAATGATGGACTAATGCCTCGAATGTCTGCTATAGTCCAGCCAATGACTTTCTTGTGTTCTCGTAACACTCTCAACAACTTTTCTTCCTGCTCCAATGTTAGCGAATAAGAAATAATCACAGGTAACTCAGAAGAATTTCCTAAGAATCCATTCCTGAGATGGCTCGGAAGTAGCGTCAGCTCCAGCTGTGGTGGTTCTTCAATAGAGGGTTTGATTCGCGTTTTTTTGTAGTTCCAGACTTTTCACATTTGGTGTTGATTTGAAATGAAATAGTTTGTCAAGATAGTTGATACATTCCATAATTTCATCATCTAGCTTGCTGTCAGTCATGTTGGTGATGCAAGCTTCAAGTTTATCTGTGGGAATTGTATCAGTATCCTGAATGATACTATCAACAACGTCAATTCTGAAACATTCCTCCTCATTTTCATCACTCGGGAATTTCATGGCTTTGAAAACATTAAAGGTAACTTCTTGGTCTTGCACTTTCATGGTTAGTTCTCTTTTTTGTACATCAATAACAATTCGACCTGTAGCCAAGAATGGTCTCCCAATGATGATAGGTACATCTTTGTCTTTTTCCATGTCAAGGATAATGAAATCTGCTAGGAGAATGAGTTTGTCAACTTTCACCAGCACATCTTCAACTACACCTCTCGAAAATGCGAGCGTTCTATTAGCAAGTTGCAAAGAGACTGAGGTGGGCATTGCTTCTCCAATCTGCAGTTTCCTATAATTCGAAATAGGAATCAGATTAACACTTGCACCTAAATCACATAAAGCTTTACCGATGTAATGTTCTCCAATGGTGCAAGGGACAGTGAAACTGCCATGATCTTTCAACTACGGGGGAAGTTTCCTCTGAATGATGGCGCTGTATTCTTCTGTTAATGCTACTGTCTCGTAATTTCCAAATCTCCGCTTTCGTGAAAGAATGTCTTTTATGAATTTGACATAGCTGGGCATTTCTTCCAATGCTTCTACAAATGGAATGTTGATATGCAGCTTTTTGAAGACCTCCAAAAATCGAGCAAACTGATTGTCCAGTTTATTTTTCTGAAGTCATTGTGGAAAAGGTGGAGATGGAATGATTTTTTCTTGATCTTTTTCCTTTTCTTCTTTTTCCTTCATCTGTGGAACTGCATCTTTTGGAACTTCCTCAATAGTTTCTTTGATTCCAACATCTTTGTTGATTTTAGTACCGCTTTTCAAGGTAATGGCTTGACATCGCTCATTCCATCGGTTCCTTAGATTTGGTTCTGTGTTGCTGGGAAGATTTCCTGGCGGTCTGTAACTCTGAGCATTGGCCAATTGTCCAATTTGACTCTCCAGTGTTTTCATGGAAGTTGTTTGACTTTGAATCATAGCATCATATTTGGCTTCTTGATTTTGAACCCTAGCTGCTAAATCGTCGTATTTTGCTTCTTGCTTTTTCAACTGGGCAAGCACTTCTGCTATTCCTGGTTCTTTTTCATACTCATGGCTCTTATTTTGCTGTTGGAATCTGGGTGGTGGATTGTTCCTTTGCCCTGAATTTTTG
>SKCR01030355.1:0-31634 GCA_019454045.1 Zanthoxylum bungeanum | reverse complement strand
ATAAAATTCAAATAAATCATATTCAAGTGAATTTACCAAATTACCCTTACTTTGGTATTTTGTCCATTTTAGTCCGAAATTGATCTAATCAATTTTGAATGATTCTAAATCATTTCTAAGATGAACTTAGCATGTTCAAAACATCAAAACACAAAAGCACCAAAAATCCCTAATTCTAATCCTTGGCCGAATGCACCTCCAAGGTGCCATTTTGTGCACTTTGTCATTTCATGCATCAAAACACATCAAGATGTAATCCAATGAACATGAAACTTTATATGCATCATATACACATCCAAATACACAACATATATGAAAACCCCCAAATTTGGAATTGGTCATGAACCCTAATTTTTCAATTTCTTCAAATTGGACAAATTAGACCAAATTGGTTAAATCAATTACTTCAATCATGTTTCTTCCATCCAATCAAAGTCTCAACACAATGAAACAACTCAAGATCAAATCTAGGTCATCTAAGAGTGGGTCAACAACTCTAGATTAGCAACATGGTTTCCAAAACCTTAAAAGAAAGCTTATAACTACAATAGTCACAAACTTCCTTCATCATACATGCTCAACACTTCCATCAAAACTTCCATCAATCAAAAACACAAGGAATAAAGAAAGAAATAACCTAAGAACATCATATGTTAAAGCCTAGATCCTAAGGAACATTTTCCTTTCTAATAGCAAGTTGGAAAAACTTACTAAAATCCAAGCTTTCTTTGATTTCTTCTTTCTTTCTCACAAGCTTCCTTTGTTCCATTAATGGAGTTTTTCTTTAAAGTGTATTAGTTAAGAATGAATGAAATGAAAAACAATAATACATATGTATCAACTTGCCTTGGCCGAAATTGACTAAAGAAATGCAACTCTTGTAATTTCAATTTCATTTCACTTTACATTTAATCAACTTGCATAAATATCCTAATAACACTTTATTAGATATTTAATTAAGTCAACAAATGCAACTAAGAAAAATATATCTCTTATATATTAAAGTGTCATGGTCAAAAATGATAGAAAATAAAGGAAAAAGATATTTTATTTTTCAAACAATTTTGAACAAATATCTTAAGAAGTCAAAATCAATTTGACAACCTTTTCCTTTAATGTATAAGTCAACAATTGCAACTTATAATCATTTCCTAACTTTATCATTTGGTGATATATTTATATTTTAATTATATTAATCATTTAACAATTAAATAATTAAATAATTAATTAAATACAATATATCAAATATATGTATTATATTTACTTTAAATATCTCAATACATATATTAATGATATATGTCAAATACCTTTATTTGACTATTTATTAATGTGTATTTAATAATATCATATATTAAATACAAATACACATTAATTAGGAAATGACGGTTCGGCCCGTTCGCATGTATTTTTCGTTTAACGATTAAACGATTTATAAATAATCATCATTATTCATAAATGTTGCTCTAGTGCTCTACGAGTATGTTTCATTATTGAGACTCTATAGATTCAGGTATATCCGTCACGAAATCCAATTTCGTGTCCATAATCTATCCACCCGTAGATTATGACGATCACGGATAATCTCGCTGAATCATACAGGTCGAGGTCATTGCATACGTATAATCCCTCCGTCACAGGTATCCAGATAATCCCAGAGATATAGATGTAAACGTCAAATCTCTATAGGTATTATCTCGTCGACGTATCTATTAGCAATCTCTAAATAACACTCGGAACTTACTTCCGATGTATACTGTGGCCACAGATTTAACAGACTGCTAAATATATATGGACTACCTATGCTCTGTACACAGAACTGACGGATCCTATCTTGACACACACAGGATATCCTGAGGATCGATCCACACCCAACGAATAGGCGGAGGTCTGATCTAAATAGATCGGTGACGTGACTGCCATCTAAGTGTGGAGGATGTCTCATACATCCACAGTGGTGTCTCAAGTCGAAGGACCACTATGCTACTCAACCCGAGAAGATTCTTATTGACGTTGGAGTACCATCCATTAAGAATCTTTGGTGAGCCGTTCAGTGTTTATACACTATAAACACCTACATGTCTATACGAGTCTCCCAGACTCATGGTTCACTGGGATAAACCATCGGACCAAGTCTCGATATACGACATGTACTGGTCTTAACGGATTTGACTAACCGACCCGTGTTAGTGAATCTTGACCAGGAACTATGTTTGATAATATCATATAACAGTGACACTTCCCAATGTCAATTACAAACTAACTTTGTAACTGTGTACTGCATTATATATTATCGGGCCTTTGTCTAATATATACATATCACTAAACCACATTTAGTTTCAATCTAATCATAATCAGATCGAATACGTATATAAGAACAAGAGGTGCAACCATAAATAAGTAATATTATGGAATAAGGGGATGTTCGTATTCATGAATCAGACATAAATACGGTCCGGATTGGCGTTCTGAGCACCAACCCCAACAGTGACTGCTATCAAAGTGTGGATGATAGCTCATATATCCACAGTGGTATCTCAAGTCGAAGGACCACTATGCTCGCTCAACTCGAGAAGATTCCTATTGACGTTGGTGTACCATCTATTAAGAAATCTTCAGTGAGTCGTTCAATGTTTATCAAATAAACACCTACATGTCTATACGAGTCTTCCGAGACTCATGGTTCACTGGGATAAACCATCAGACCAAGTCACGATATATGACATGTACTGTTCTCAATGAATTTTACTAACCGACCCGTGTTTGTAAATCTTGACCAGAAACTTTATTTAAGGATATACAACTTATATTGACGCTTACCAATGTCAATTACAAACTGTTGGGAAATCTCTAAGTCCCGAGGATCGATTAAAGCATAGAAACAACATGCGAATACAACGAAGAAGTTGCAGAATACTTATATCGATCGGTTGAGGCGATACGGTGAAGAACAAAAATCCATTTCTGCCCTCCTTGAGCTCTCGACAGTGAGCATGTTTGGTGTCCTCCAAGAATCGGCAATCACCTCCATCAAGCTCCAAGCTTTGTGTTGTGATTCCTTGCTCATGTGTGCGGTTTCCCTATCACCTTCGCAAGACTCCGATGTGTGCTAGAACTCTTGATTTATGCCACAAAAATCATCAATGGCTTCTCCTTAACTCACGGCAGTGGGCAGTGAAAAGAAGAAGAAAATTCAGCCCCTTGGGCTTGAATGAGAGAGAAGAAGAATTGAGAGAGAGTGTTTTTGGTTGGTTAAAGAATTGTGTATCTAATACATTTTCTTTTATTTTCTTAAAATCAATTAATTGATTTACCAATTTATTTGCTTCCAAAAGTCAAACAATAAAAGCTTTCAACCACCACATCAACTATTCACATCACTCAATCAATCAAGTGACAAGTTGTCACATCACTCAAAGTGATTAAGGAATTGACACTTGATGTGACTAGCAATTTGACGCTTGATGTGACTTATGGGCCGCACTTGAATTTGAAATGCGAGTGCGCTCGCAAACACTTACGGGCTCGGGTTCGCTAATTCCAAATTAACGAATTTTCCGTTGCGACGCAATTAAATAATTATGCCTAGCAAAATCACTATTCACATCGCTAACGAATTAATTCTAAATTAACTCGTCGTCCGAATTAAAATCTAATTTTAATTCTACGTCGAAATCCAATTTCGTATAATATATCGAATATATTATTTATCGATTAATTCCAAATTAATCGTTATCTCTCTTTAATTAATATTTTATCCCAGATAAAATATCTCCGTAATTAATCCCAGATTAATTTTCTCTCTCATTTAATTAATCCCAGATTAATAAAGTGCGAGTCATACGTCATCGGTGAATCTTCGGGAAGCGACCCATGAGATCCCCAGATATGTTGGCAGTAAATGCGGTCGTCGGACTATCCGAACACGTAAGTACCTCGTACTACATTTTTACCGATTTACAAGACGAGGTTGGCTTCTAGCAAAGCGCCATGCCTACCTAATTCTCCAGAAATATCCTTACAGGAATATGTGGACTATATCAGGCGTAGTATACATAGTATTGCGTATCTCGATCCAGTATCGGATGTCACGTGTAAGGCTGGGGCTGGAAATGTGTCTGCCCCGTACGAAGCACATATCGGATCTCTGGTAACTAGTCTCTATAATCGGATAAACATGACCTAGTCATTTTATCCCGATAGCTGCAGCATATAAGAGAACGAGTTCCGTATCCTACGTGACCATCATCTCCACTATGACTGGAGTGATACTTCCGTCTTGACATCACACCTAACACACTACGATTCTCAATATACCCAGCAGAGGCGTACACAGAACCTGTTAAAGCCCTGGAAGACCTAAAACCAAAGTATATTGATTGTCGCAAGTATTAGCGGTGCAAGTCTCAGGTTAAGACCAAATACACCTACCCTGATTTCGGACTTCCATAGACACATAGTCATACTACCAATGGAATTCCGAGGGGTCTATCCAGAGCGAAGCTGTTTTCCGTACCATCGGTAAAACACAACCTCCTACTACACTTGCATGAGTATCCGATACCCAAATATATGAGAACTATGCCGTTGTGCCCTCACAACGCGCACAAGTGTAATACTAGTCTTTTATGCATTATTGATGTCCAATCTCGATAATACTCTGACTAGAGATATTTAATGATTAAACCTTCGTGGATTGATACTGTCTCATATCATCTCAATCCAGGAACTAATCATATAGACCTTTCATCATTTATACATCTTGGTGATCTAATCACAAATGATAAAAGAGCAATCTCATTTGTCACATAGTTAATTTGTACAACAACACCATGATCTGTACAAATAGTGACGATATGGGTCATAATTGTCCAACAATCTCCCACTTGGCCTATAGCCAGTCACTCGAGTGTCTTGCACCCGAACTATGTACGATTCGCTCAAATTACTGAGAAAAGACTTTCGTCAGCGGATTTGCATGATTATCATATGATGCGATTTATTCGATTATCTCATTGCCACGATGTATGATCCGAACGAATCAGATGAATAGTCGAAGTATGTATCTGGATCGTTGATGAGACCATTAATTCTTTAGCATACGATGTAGCCTAGCTCAGCTACTAACAGAACTATATCTAATCTAATTAGATTATTATCGACCCAAATTGCTTCTATTGCTGCCTCAGCTGTAGCAATAACCCGCATTTGTTGTTTATTCGGTAACAATATCTTGCTTGGAATATTTCCAGCTCACTGTTCCATTATTCAAACTGTATATTACCATTTTTGCGACTTATAGTCGTTATTATCGGTTAGGAAACTTGCAACAGTAAACCCAGTCACTTCAAGTTCTCATTCTCCATAGTTTAAGACAGCATCCTTAGTTCTCTAAGATACTAATGGATGTTCTTAACTTCAATCCAGTGATTATCACTTGGATTGGCCTGATTGTGACTCCATATGCTCAAAGCGTATGAGACACCAGGTCGCGTACATTTATTTCAATGTACGAGTTCTCGGAGAGTAGCAACAACTTTAAATCTAACCCATTAGATCTTTATTCCTAGAATAAAGGTTGTTTCTCCCAAGAATTCTACGGAGAATTTTATTATGAAAGCCAAGCTTTCACCGATTGTTTTTGGGAATATCATTTCCAAGAAATGATATATTATCATTATTCAGGACATTCATGTCAGTGCACTCCCACTAACACTCTTATATACACAAGAATTGTTTTCGTTTTGAATTAAATCATATACCATTATGATTACATCAAGACGATAGTTCCAAGAACCCTATTCTTGCTCCAATCCATACATGGATCGAATAACCTGCAAACCTTGTTTGCTAGTTTTAGTACGACAAAACCGTCAGGATGTTGAAAACATCCTCCAAAAGGTTTCCGTTAAGGAAAGCGGTTTTGGGATTACAGCTGCCATATTTCATGAATGAAACATGCAGCATCAGCAAGCATTATCCAAATGGATTTACCGTGGCAACAGGTAAAAGGTTTCGTTGTAATCAACACAATGTTGATAACAATACCTTTTCGCTACAAGCCTAGCTTAGTACGTTGGTATGTTGCCTTCCATATATGTCTTCCTTGAAGACTTATATGGTACCAATAGGCACAATGCCTTGCGGTACATCAACTAGTATCCAAACTTAGTTGGTATACATGGAATCCATTTCGGACTTTATGACACTTTGCCATAAAGGGAATCGATACCTGTATCACTTCCTCATACGTAGTCAGTTCGTATTCCTCAATAAGATTAACATCTTTATGAGGTGAGATCAGAAACTCATACCCCAGGTTGTTTTCTAACTCTCTCCGACTTACGTGGTTCTTGTGTATTCGAAGATTATTGGTATAGGTTCATCCTTGATAAACTATTTGTGTTCCATTAAGATTCGGTGCTTGGAATAATATTACTCCGATTTTCATCGAGTTTTACTTTCCTCCCACTTATCACTGCATATAGGTATTCCTCTTAGGAAAAATGCATAGCGAGCAACAATTACATTGTTCTCTAGTGAGTTGTATAAGTACTATACTTTGGTATCCCTCAGATAACCTACAACTTGGCACTTATCCGATTTGGGTTCTAGTTTGGTATCATCCAAACTTATGCCTAGCATTCCCAAATATTCAAGAATGAGAAAACCCAGTTTCTTTCTTGTTCATATCTAATATGAAATATGTCAAACATATTTTATGGAACCTTATTCTGAATAAGTTCTGCACTGTTTATGGCTTATCCGTTGAAGGAAATGGTAGCTCAGAGCGACTCATGATTAACGTTATCATGTCCAACAAAATTCGGTTTATCTGTTCAGACACACCGTCAATTGACGTGTTCCGTGAGGAGTCCTCATTGAAAGAATACTATACTTGATGAGCGGAAAATATATCAATATTTACCGCACCTTTAACTTAATATTTTGTTTAGTTTCTCAGGTTTGATGAACGTTTTGATGTGTTTTAGTTTATTTTGCAGATAAAATAATATCGGGTCTCAATGAAATCATTTAGGATGAAATACGGGTCAAATAAGGGCAATTATTGGACTTGATATTTTAATTTTGGAGATTGGAAACTTGAAAGGGCGTTTTGACGAAGTGCAGTTTTGGAAATTCCAATTTTGCGCATCTGTCGTATTTTGGGCATAACGTTTCACTCAGATATCGGATTGAGCTGATTTAAGTGCCAGATTAAAGAAGACTCGAAGATCTACAACTTTGAAAGACAAAATAATTTCGAATTCTGAAGATTTCATGACCGAAATTGATGAACCATCCAGAAGTGTGTGATGTGTAATTATTAAAGTCATTATCAATCTTTTTCAAAGCAAAATATAAATTAATAAATAATTAATAAAAATTATCAAATCACCACCAAACAAGATAAGCAATTAGTGGAGCAATTATGAATTTGGTGGAGTAATTAGTGGAGAAATTAATAATGGATTTGGTGGAGAATTTGATGGATGATTTGATGGAGGCAAAATTTTGCCTATAAATACCAAGCCATTTCATTTGTAAAATTCATACTTCTTCTAAGGAATTCCTTAAGAATACTAAGAAGATTGTATCTTGTTTGTTTATTTATAACCTTTAGTAATTAATTTTCGCTTTCGCATTTTCTTTTCGTTACTTTTCAGTTTTTACTTTCCGCAATTTACTTTTACGCACAGTACTTTTCTTTCTTTAATTTTCAGTTTTTACTTTTCAGCAATTTACTTTTTAGCAATTTACTTTCAGCATTTACTTTTCAGCATTTTATTTTTAGTCCTAAAATTTTCAGTATTTTACTTTATGTCTTTTATTTTAATTAAGTTTTTTTTACTACCCGTAAATATGTGTCATAACTAAGCCAGTTATCTGGGGTTGTGATGAAATCCAATATCACCGGTTTATAAGGGGTTAGATTATAGCTTGGGTAATATAAAGATTTATTTATTGAGTCTTAAACTTAATGCTTTTTCATTAACTGGCCATTAATAAAATTGATCTGGTAAATCTAAAATGAACTAGACATAGGGATTTTAGGTTTCAGCCTTAGACTCAATAGCCCACGATCTTCCTTGAGGATAGATAACCCTTTAATAGATTTCCTTACAGGATAGGAATATACCTGTCGGGCGGGAGTAGCCATAATTGGAACTTTAACTTAATGAATCCAGATAATTTGGTTGACATAGACATATGGTTCAATTGGGTTAAACTGGGTATTTGTGTCTGACCATCGACAGAGGCTTACACATAATTTAGTGTTCCAGGTTAATAAATCAATATGTTACCCAACTATAAGATAACCACTTCATCTTTAAAATGATATTGGAAGAAATCACAACCCTAGATAGTTTTTAATATTGAATTTTCTTAAAACCTATTTTCGACAATTTTATTTACTTGTTTTTTTAAAATTAGAATCGCCACCATTTCAAATCAATCAATCAACTTGTTAGATATTAGTAATCATTTGACCTCATAAAATTATAGTTTAGATATTAAGTCCTCGTGGGATCGATATTTTTATACTACTTGAACGATACGTGCGCTTGCGTTATACGTGTGTGTTTACGCCGATCAATACTCTTTCAAGTATACGAGAAACTTATTGCTTAAGTATTCTCATCATGGTCTAACCGTGATGGTTTTTTACACTTTAGCCGATCTGTTTGTCTATTCGCTTCGAAACTCTAAAAGTTTCTGATTTGTGTCTCAAAAGAAACATATAATCATAACGCGATGCCATATCCGTAAAGGTCACGAAACATTCATATCCACCTCTAGCCTAGTTAGACATGGCCCTCTTGCTTCACTATGAACTAGGGCTAACAGATCGGTCGCACTTGCACTTTTACCAAGTAAAGGTGTTTTAGGCACTTTGCCTAATAAACTAGATTCGTAGACTTTATTTGAATGGAATCCAATTTATTTGAATGGAATCCAATCTGGCTTCAAGTCCAAACATTCTATAATGGACTTTCTGGAATAATGAGAACCACAATTGATGCTGCTGCTGGAGGAGCTTTAATGGCAAAAGGAGAAGATCAAGCCTGAGACCTAATCGAAGAAATGGCCAACAATAATTCCTTGTGGCCAACAGAAAGGAGTATGATCCAAAGAATTGCAGGAATTTATGAAAGTGGAGCCAATACAGCAGTCAACACCAAGCTGGATCAGATATGCAAATTCATGGAGACTCTTACCACTGGATCCACAAGTTCACCATATGGAGGAGCACCAGAACCAAACCAACTTGAAGAGACGGTAAATATGTCAACAATTTCAACAGATAGGGGAACAATCCATATTCCAACACCTACAACCCAGGGTGGAGGAATCATCCTACTTTTTCATGGAGCAACAATTCAGGGCAAAAGAACAATCCCTCACCAGGATTCCAACAGCAGAACTATCCACCACATGGATTCCAGCAACAGAACAAAGGCCAAGAACAGATAAATGAACCAGGAATAATAGAAGTGTTGAATCAATTAAAAAAGTACGATGCTATGTTTCAGAGCCAATCAGCTTCCATCAAAGCACTGGAGAATCAAATCGGACAACTGGCCAACGCTAAGAGTTACAGACCACCAGGTAATCTTCCCAGCAACACAGAACAAATCCAAGGAACCGAGGGAAGAGCAATGTCAAGCTATTACCTTAAAAAGCGGTACTGAGATCAATAAAGATGTTGGAATCAAAGCAACAGTTGAGGAAGTTCCAAAAGATGCAGTTCCACAGATGGAGGAAAAAGAAGCAAAGGAAAAAGAACAGATCATTCCACCTCCACCTTTTCCTCAACGTCTTCAGAAAAACAACTGGACAAGCAGTTTGCTCGATTCCTGGAGGTGTTCAAAAAACTTCACATCAACATTCCATTTGCAGAAGCCTTGGAAGAATTGCCCAGCTATGTAAAATTCATGAAAGACATTCTTTCACGAAAGCGAAGATTGGAAGACTACGAAACAGTAGCATTAACTGAAGAATGCAGCGCCATCATTCAGAGGAAACTTCCCCCGAAGTTGAAAGATCCTGGCAGTTTCACTGTCCCATGCACCATTGGAGAACATTACATCGGTAAGGCTTTATGTGATTTAGGAGCCAGTGTTAACTTGATGCCTTTCTCTATTTACAGGAAACTGCAGATTGGAGAAGCAATGCCTACCTCAGTTTCATTGCAACTTGCTGACCGAACACTCGCATTTCCAAGAGGTGTTGTTGAAGATGTGCTGGTCAAAGTCGACAAACTAATTCTCCCAGCAGATTTCATCATCCTTGACATGGAAGAAGACAAAGAAATACCTATCATTCTTGGGAGACCATTCTTAGCTACAGGTAAAACTGTGATTGATGTGCAAAAAGGAGAACTGACCATGAAAGTGCAGGACCAAGAAGTGACCTTTAATGTGTTCAAAGCCATGAAATTCCCGAGCGATGAAAAGGAAGAAGAATGCTTCAGAGTTGATGTTGTTGAAAGTATCGTTCAAAATACTGAGCCAAATCCCACAGATACACTTGAAGCTTGCATCACCAACATGACTGACAGTGAACTAAATGCTGAAATCTTGGAATGTATCAACTACCTTGACAAACCATTCCGATTCAAAGCAACACCATCAGTTGAAAGCTTGGAATTGCCAAAGAAAAATCGAATCAAGCCTTCGATTGAAGAACCACCACAGCTGGAGCTGAAGTCACTTCCGAGCCATCTCAGGTATGCATTTCTTGGAAACTCTTCTGAATTACCTGTTATTATTTCTTCTTCACTAACATTGGAGCAGGAAGAAAAGCTACTGAGAGTATTACGAGAGCACAAAAAAGCCATTGGCTGGACTATAGCAGACATTCGAGGCATTAGTCCATCATTTTGCATGCATAAGATCCTGATGAACGATGAGTACAAACCCACAGTGGAACATCAACGGAGACTCAATCCAATCATGAAGGAAGTCGTGAAGAAATAAATCATCAAATGGTTGGATGCTGGCATCATTTACCCCATCTCAGACAGCAGTTGGGTAAGTCCTATGCAGTGTGTGCCGAAGAAAGGAGGAATTAATGTGGTTACCAATGAAAAGAACGAGCTGATTCCAACAAGAACAGTGGCTGGATGGAGAGTATGCATGGACTACAGAAAGCTGAATAAAGCCACGAGAAAAGACCATTTTCCGCTACCATTCATTGACCAGATGTTAGACAGATTGGCGGGACATGAATTCTATTGCTTTCTTGAAGGATATTCAGGGTACAATCAGATTTCCATCGCCCCAGAAGATCAGGAGAAAACCATATTTACATGTCCCTATGGTACTTTTGCTTTCCGTAGGATGCCATTTGGATTATGTAATGCCCCCGCCACCTTTCAGCGTTGCATGATGGCCATATTCTCAGACATGCTGGAGCAGAGTATGGAGATATTCATGGATGACTTTTCTGTGTTTGGAGATTCTTTTGACCATTGCTTGCAAAATCTGGAACATGTGTTACAAAGGTGCGAAGATACAAACCTGGTACTCAACTGGGAGAAATGTCATTTCATGGTACAAGAAGGCATTGTTCTTGGACATCGGATCTCACAAAAGGGATCGAGGTAGACAAAGCAAAGATTGAAACAATTGAAAAACTACCTCCACCAACATCTGTCAAGGGGATTCGAAGTTTTCTTGGACATGCAGGTTTTTACAGGAGATTTATCAAAGACTTTTCCAAAATTGCAAAACCTCTTTGCAATCTTCTGGAAAAGGATGTGCCTTTCACCTTTACCAAAGAATGCCAGGAAGCTTTCGAGATCTTAAAACAGAAGTTGGTTTCTGCCCCCATCATTGTAGCACCAGACTGGACCATTCCATTTGAAGTGATGTGCGATGCTAGTGATTTTACTGTAGGTGCAGTTTTGGGACAACGTAAAGCAAAGATTTTCCACACCATTTACTACTCCAGCAGAACTCTGAATGAAGCTCAACTCAACTACACAACCACCGAAAAAGAGTTGCTCGCAGTTGTGTACGCTTTTGAAAAATTCCGCTCCTATCTGCTGGGTCCCAAAGTGGTGGTCTACACAGATCATTCAGCAATCAAATATCTGATCACAAGAAAGATGCCAAACCCAGATTGATCCGTTGGATACTTCTTCTGCAAGAATTTGACGTGGAGATTCGAGATAGGAAAGGGACAGAGAATCAGGTGGCAGATCATCTATCGAGGCTTGAGATGGAGAAACATGGAGAACTATCAAGATCTGGCAAAATCAATCAAAAACTTTTCCAGATGAACAGCTGTTTGCCATGAAACAACAGGAAGTCCCTTGGTATGCTGACTATGTCAACTACATTGTGTCAGGAAAATGGCCGTTGGAATGGACAACTCAGCAACGGAAGAAGTTCTTCAAAGAAGTCAAGCACTATGTCTGGGATGAACCGTACCTGTTAAAACGGTGTGCTGATCAACTACTGAGACGGTGTGTTCCACAGGAGGAGGTCAACAGTATTCTGCAACACTGTCATTCATCACCATACGGCGGACACTTCAGCGGAAACAAAACTGCAGCAAAAGTTCTTCAATCAGGTTTGTTCTGGCCCACACTTTTTAAAGATGCTTATCTTTTTGCTTTTCAATGTGACAGGTGCCAGAGAACGGGGAATATTTCGAGGAGAAACGAAGGACCGTTGCAAAACATTCTGGAAGTGGAGATATTTGATGTATGGGGTATTGATTTCATGGGACCCTTTGTTCCATCATTTGGAAACTGTACATCCTGGTTGCTGTAGACTACGTCTCCAAATGGGTTGAAGCAATTGCACTACCTTCCAATGATTCAAAAGTGGTGATCAAATTCCTGAAAAAGAACATTTTCACTCGGTTCAGAACACATCGAGCAATCATCAGCGATGATGGCTCTCATTTCTGCAACAAATACTTCGATGCACTCCTATCCAAATATGGAGTTACTCACAAGGTTGCCACTGCTTACCATCCACAGTCAAATGGACAGGTTGAGGTTTCAAACAGGGAGATCAAGAGAATCCTAGAAAGAACCGTTGGATCAACAAGGAGGGACTGGTCAACAAAAAGATGATGCATTATGGGCCTACCGAACAGCTTACAAGACACCCATTGGTATGTCCCCATATCGATTGGTGTTCGGGAAAGCATGCCATTGCCAGTTGAGCTTGAACACAAGACGTACTGGGCACTGAAGAAGTTGAATCTTGATTCACAAGCTGCAGGAGAGAAAAGACTTCACCAACTCAATGAATTGGAGGAGTTTCGTCTATAGGCTTATGAGAACGCCAAATTGTACAAGGAAAAGACCAAAAAATGGCATGACCGAAAAATAGTGCACAGACAGTTGGAACCAAGGCAACAGGTGTTGTTGTACAACTCAAGGTTGAAACTTTTCCCTGGAAAGTTGAAATCTAGGTGGTCTGGACCATTTGTGATCACTCAGGTTTTACCGTATGGAGCTGTTGAGTTACTGGATCCCAATACCAACAACACATTCAAAGTTAACAGTCAGCGTGTCAAGCACTACTGGGGAGAATCATTTGAGCAACAAAAAGAAAGTGTCACACTTTCAGATCCAGCATAAACAATCGAGCAGTCACGTCTAGCTGACGACTTTAAACTTAGCGCTCGCAGGGAGGCAACCCATGCAATTTGTGTATATATTGTGATTTGGTGTGTTTTATTTTTGTGTGTTTTATTTTTGCAGGATTAGTCATTTCAATATGGAAGAAGCTCTCGCAAATCTTCGCAAGCAATTTCCTTCTCTCCCTCAAAAATCTCTGATGAAAGTATACAAAGCTCGCTTGGAACGGATGAGGTTATTGACAATCCATGGAATTCCTAATGATATTCGTTGGGTAATTGAAGCACGAGTCTGATTGGCAGGTGAGTCTTCTGACTCTTTTATTTCACATCTGCCTGGTTTTGGAAGAAGCACCTATGCAAAGAAACGTAGAGCTAAGCAAATGGGTGTTTGTTTCAAATGTGCACGATTTAATTGCAACACTCGTTGTCGTTCTTTAGGAATGGTGTCTGATAATCGCGAAGACAAAATTAAATTCATTAGGGATGGCTTGAGTAAGGAGTCTGTAGATGAATATCTTCAACTCTTGAGACGCATCCCAGTGGATATGTTCACATAGCCATTCGTAAATTACATACACAATTCCAAAAGGAAAGACAACTGTTAAGTCTCGGAATCTGACTCAAAAAGACCCTGTTTGCCAATTTATAAGAAAATTGGATGGGAAGCTTGTCCCTGACGCATAGACGTCAATCAAGCCGTTACTTTTCTTGTAAATATTATATATTTTTGTCTTTTCTTAATAATTGTGATTTGTTTTGTTGATTTCTTTTATTTTCTCCGACAGGATCCAGATCTTGTTGACTATCACGATCTATTTTACTATTTTGCTACTAATCGTCCTTTGGAAGATACTTGTGCTATTTTTACTCACCCTTTTCAGGTATTATAAATTCAACTCATCATTACACTTTTGAAGACATCCAGAGTAAAAAATGGAAGCCACTTCAAGAAGACGAGTTGAAAACATTTGTGTGTTTTGCGGTAGTAGTGTTGGAACTAAACCACAATACGTAGAAGCAGCACATGAATTGGGTCGAGTCTTAGCTGCAAGGAATATGCACTTAATATATGGCGGAGGCAATCTTGGACTTATGAGGATCGTTTCAAAGGCTGTACATGAAGGAGGCAGTCATGTTTTGGGAATCATTCCAAAACCCTTGGCAGAGGCAAATCTTATTGGATCATCAAACGGAGAGGAACTGATCGTGCCAGGTATGTCTGAACGACTGGTAGAAATGATTAACCGTGTTGATGCTTTTATCGCTTTGCCAGGTGGCTTGGGTACATTGGAGGAAATATTTATAGTATTATCTTGGGCGAACCTGAACATACACCAGAAACCTCTTGGATTGTTCAACGTTGATGGATTTTATGATTTTCTTTGTGTGTTTCTTGATGATGCTCGGAGAAATGGGTTCGTGTCAAAACCTTTGAAAGAACTCCTCTTTACTGCCAGAACTGCTCCTGATCTAATAGACCAACTCATAGCCTATGAACCACAAGTTGACCCTATCCTTTCAAAGATAAATTGGTCCGAGGACGAACGTGGTAAGAGGCGTCAGATTAATCTGGATCTTAACCTTTAATTTCCTGTAGATTTCAGCTAACCAGGTACGACCTTCGTAACTCTCCTTTTACTGTTTAAGACATTGGGGACAATGTCTCATTTAGGTTTGGGGGAGGGAATTAGTTGACCAGTACCTTGTTTTTAGTTGTATGTTGTTTTTTATTTTTAGTCCTAAATTTTTTCGAAAAATACAAAAAAAATTGAAAATTTTTCCAAAATTACAAAAATATTTGTGTTTTTAATTTGACTAAAATGTGAAATTGGTAAGAGATAGCTGAGTAAGGAGTTTCCACTCCTGATACGTATCTCAAGCCTATTTTCGAAACAAGTTAATTTTTGTTTATTTTATTTTGAATTATTTAATTTGTGAATTCTCCTTAAAACAGACTAAAAGGAATCTTCTTATGCTCAATTGATAGATATTATCAACATATATAGTAACATACGGACATAAGCTAAAATTGAAAAGTTTGTAATATTCAGTGCTCTAGTTTAATTGGAGGAAACATCTCAAAAAGCAATGGAGTAAAAAAAAAAAAAAAAACGTCCGAGATCCGAGTTATTAAGTCTGTAAGGGTGTTTCAACACCTAGTGCCCTAAAACCAACTGGTTTGGGAGTCACTGGCCCAACACTCGCTACATGGATCAAAGATGCTGCAAAATATATTTATATCTGAAGTCTGGGTAATTAAGTCCGTAGGGGTGTCTTATCACTTGGTGCCCTAAAACCAACTGGTTTGGGAGCCACCGACCCAACACTCGCTATATAGACGGAAGATATTGTATATAAATAAATAAAAAATAGAGAAAAAATCAAAGAAAAAATCAGAAAAATGAGAAAAATTATTCCATTGCTATAAAAAGGTGTGAAATCTGATAGAACTTTAGGACAAAAATATTACTCTCTTATCAACTGCACTTATGACTGTTGTGGGCAAAAATGAGTTAATTAATATTTTGTTGGCTGTGTATATGGAGAATGGTAAAAATAATCGGAGAATTTACTTATTCGGTAATTTAGAATGAAACAAAACAACTAGTAACTTGGAGTAAAAGTTTCACCTGATTAGTCACTAACATCTTTATTCTCTTTTCGCTTGTCTTTTTGCTTTTGTGT
Source organism: Zanthoxylum bungeanum (assembly GCA_019454045.1). Classification (NCBI taxonomy): domain Eukaryota; kingdom Viridiplantae; phylum Streptophyta; class Magnoliopsida; order Sapindales; family Rutaceae; genus Zanthoxylum; species Zanthoxylum bungeanum. Next base: position 15,344 of record SKCR01030355.1, on the reverse strand, counting down.
GCATTAGTTTTATTACCTGTTTACTTTTGTAAAATGTTTGTGGGTATCATTACTGTAAGCCCTCACGAGACTACAACTCGTCCACTAGGGACACCTAGGGGTTTAAAGGCTTGTTGCATATGCTAAATGCAACTGTGATCCCTACGAAAGTGGCTTAGTTTAATTTTATTTTAATTTTGTTTTTTTTGCTCGAGGACTAGCAAAATGTTAGGTTTGGGGGTGTGATGAGCGGAAAATATATCAATATTTACCGCCCCTTTAACTTAATATTTTGTTTAGTTTCTCGGGTTTGATGAACGTTTTGATGTGTTTTAGTTTATTTTGCAGATAAAATAATATCGGGTCTCAATGAAATCATTTAGGATGAAATATGGGTCAAATAAGGGCAATTATTGGACTTGATATTTTAATTTTGGAGATTGGAAACTTGGAAGGGCGTTTTGACGAAGTGCAGTTTTGGAAATTCCAATTTTGCGCATCTGTCGTATTTGGGCATAACTTTTCACTCAGATATCGGATGGAGCTGATTCAAGTGCCAGATTAAAGAAGACTCGAATATCTACAACTTTGAAAGACAAAATAATTTCGAATTATGAAGATTACATGACCGAAATTGATGAACCATCCAGAAGTGTGTGATGTGTAATTATTAAGTCATTATCAATCTTTTTCAAAGCAAAATATAAATTAATAATAATTAGTAAAAATTATCAAATCACCACCAAACAAGATAAGCAATTAGTGGAACAATTATGAATTTGGTGGAGTAATTAGTGGAGAAATTAATAATGGATTTGGTGGAGAATTTGATGGATGATTTGATGGAGGCAAAATTTTGCCTATAAATACCAAGCCATTTCATTTGTAAAATTCATACTTTCTTCTAAGGAATTCCTTAAGAATACTAAGAAGATTGTATCTTGTTTGTTTATTTATAGCCTTTAGTAATTAATTTTCGCTTTCGCATTTTCTTTTCTTTACTTTTCAGTTTTTACTTTCCGCAATTTACTTTTACGCACAGTACTTTTCTTTCTTTAATTTTCAGTTTTTACATTTCAGTAATTTACTTTCAGCAATTTACTTTTTAGTAATTTACTTTCAGCATTTACTTTTCAGCATTTTATTTTTAGTCCTAATTTTCAGTATTTTACTTTATGTCTTTTATTTTAATTAAGTTTTTTTTACAACCCGTAAATATGTGTCATAACTAAGCCAGTTATCTGGGGTTGTGATGAAATCCAATATCACCGGTTTATAAGGGGTTAGATTATAGCTTGGGTAATATAAAGATTTATTTATTGAGTCTTAAACTTAATGCTTTTTCATTAACTGGCCATTAATAAAATTGATCTGGTAAATCTAAAATGAACTAGACATAGGGATTTTAGGTTTCAGCCTTAGACTCAATAGCCCACGATCTTCCTTGAGGATAGATAACCCTTTAATAGATTTCCTTACAGGATGGAATATACCTTTCGGGCGGGGGTAGCCATAATTGGAACTTTAACTTAATGAATCCAGATAATTTGGTTGACTAGACATATGGTTCAATTGGGTTAAACTGGGTATTTGTGTCTGACCATCGACAGAGGCTTACACATAATTTAGTGTTCCAGGTTAATAAATCATATGTTACCCAACTATAAGATAACCACTTCATCTTTAAAATGATATTGGAAGAAATCACAACCCTAGATAGTTTTTAATATTGAATTTTCTTAAAACCTATTTTCGACAATTTTATTTACTTGTTTTTTAAAATTAGAATCGTCACCATTTCAAATCAATCAATCAACTTGTTAGATATTAGTAATCATTTGACCTCATAAAATTAATAGTTTAGATATTAAGTCCTCGTGGGATCGATATTTTTATACTACTTGAACGATACGTGCGCTTGCGTTATACGTGTGTGTTTACGCCGGTCAATACTCTTTCAAGTATACGAGAAACTTATTGCTTAAGTATTCTCATCATGGTCTAACCGTGATGGTTTTACACTTTAGCCGATCTGTTTGTCTATTTCGTTTCGAAACTCTAAAAGTTTCTGATTTGTGTCTCAAAAGAAACATATAACCATAACGCGATGCCATATCCGTAAAGGTCACGAAACATTCATATCCACCTCTAGCCTAGTTAGACATGGGCCCTCTTGCTTCACTATGAACTAGGGCTAACAGATCGGTCGCACTTGCACTTTTACCAAGTAAAGGTGTTTTAGGCACTTTGCCTAATAAACTAGATTCGTAGACTTTATTTGAATGGAATCCAATTTGTCCTAGTACCCCACTCTTCAAAAGTGTGGATATACGAGTCTTGTTTAAATTATGTCCCAGACAACAATGCCACAATTAAGTTTCAACTGATAAAATCAGTTTGAGCTATTTATTTGTAATGTTATATGTTTGAGATTTATTTATTTTCAAAATATAAATACTGTTATTCACATCTAATGTGGTTATCTCAATATCATCTTTATATAATGAAACACTTTAGTGTTCTAGAATATAAAGGTATACCCGCAACGGGTTAAACCCTGATATAGAGATAATGTATCTAGTCAAACTAGTTACATTTTAACAGTTTCCTAATTTAAGTACATACCGTAAGGGTAGTTCCTAAACTTAGGTATCTACGGTTATAATAGCGACTTTCGTCCCGTTTTCAATTCGCAGATTTATCTCATCTGAAGTCAGTATCCTGCTCATAGCAGATTCTGCACACCAGTACATATTTATGTACCACACTAAGTATTTAAAATCTAATTTTAATACTAGTATTGAACATAATTATGACAACATATTTGAAGTCGGAGCCTTGCTCGTCTTCAATTCCTTCATGTCTGCTTTGTTCAAACGGCAGTCACGCTTCCGCGATCCCGTTTGCCACAATTTAGGCAGACATTTTGAGATATGTCTTTTATCTTCCCAGAAGACCATAATGATTTTGCCTTTGTCCTTTTCGGTACCCCAGAAGCCTTTGGCCAAGCCTTGGCCCTCCGGAATGTCGAAATAAGATGCGCCTTGCGCTTCTTGCCTTATAGCAAATTTTGTCTTTGACTCCTTGAGTATAGCCATTAACTCTCCAAGAGTTTATTATTGCAATTTGTACTTCTAAGATCTAAAATAGATCTATGAAGATCCTTCAATTTCATTATCATACTTTAAGGATCTAATCCTTAGTTTTGATCAAGAAATTAAGGAGTCTATTTGACAAGTATAATGGATTAAGCACTAAAGTTATCATGACATGAATATTTCAAATATCATGCTCTACTATTTACTTAACTCCGGGCTTAGGTCTAATATGTTATTTTATCAAATAAAGTAACTTATTAGTTTCCAGGACCATCCTGAAATTTAATTCCCAATTTGAAAATTAAAGTCGTTTAAATACATTTTCACCCAGGATTATGTTTTAAACTCTAATCTTTCAATTATCTTGATTCTAATAGTCCAACTATTTAATCAACGATTTTAGGTACTATTTATTATAATGATTACTATAGTCCAACTATATAATCAACTATAATTTAATAGATTAAATTCAATTATATTGATTACTATAATCCAATTATAAAATCAAATATTAATTGAATTAGTTTGAATACAGTCCAACTGTTTATTTAAAACAACAATTAAATATTAGTCCAACTAATATATTAATTTATTTGACGTAATATTTGATATGAGCGCGTATGGCAAGTAACTAAACGAATATTGCAAATTTAATACTTGCCTCCCACTATTTTTCGGCGAGCCTCTAACCTTCTGTCGAGTACTCGGGAAACCGTGTTTCCTAGTTGGCTAAGATCCCGTTAAATGTCACACAATCTTGACTTTGGGCAACAAATTGTATGATAATTAACTAGGTAGATCTCTAAGATCAATTGGATCCCATCCAATTCCTAGATCCAGTAGAGGGACATCCAAGTCCGAAACATATATCTTATATATGCCAATATATCCAATATATTGCCTAACCTTTTTCCTCTGAATCAACTAAGCCTTGGCTTTGGCACAACAAACTTAGTGATCCCAGTTAAGCGGAACCCATTGACCATGGAAAGCTTCGTAATCAATGTCGATCGACAAGAAGTGATCTTGACTTTGGCCAACAAATCACAACTTGGACAAGACACCGATATGGAACAAAGCTCTCGTGATTCAAACACATCCTCGACGGACAAAGGCCTTGACTTTGGCCAACAAACCAATGCCAGTCTCGGATCTTGAGTAAGAATCACTCAATGGAAGGAAAAACGCTTAATATTATTTGAGGGTTTTTCGCGTGCAAATTGGCAACCAATTTATTATCTTTGTTAAGGTCTCATCATCATACACCCTTAAACATGCATTCTAAACACATAATAAGGCGCATATAAATAAATAATAATGATATGCAGATGAATACTCAACACATTGTTCCGAGAACAAATCTCTCCATTTCCTCTCTCCCGCTAGCACAAGTATTACTTCTACCCGTTACATAACACTTATAAAGAAACCTCATTTACATTGAGGGGAATAGGTGAGAAGAGAAATACAAAGAGTAAGGAGGTAATAGGCTGGACACACAGGTCCAATTAATAAATTCTAAATTTATTACAATAATTTCCAAAATTGCCCCACCCATCTAATATCCTTCCGATATACATTATTCATGCATCGCAACCATGTATTCACACAAGCATGTTATCAATCAATCTAATCCAATTAATTAATCTGCTAATTAATGACCATCCAATGTTCAAACAACGATTTGATTTTGCGCGAGTCCAACTCGTTTTGCGAATAAGTACTCAAAGTACGAATTCTTGAATTAAATTAAACTACAACATTAAATCCAATTTAATTTGCATTTAATACTAATTCACTATTTAATTCCAAATTAAATATTACACTTTAATAACGAACCTTTACGACTTAAATTCCAAATTTAATCGTTACGGGTCTCAAAGCCCGATTAACATCCAATGTTAATTTAATTAAAGTCCAATGGGCTTTTAATTAATTTCTTAAGGCATGGACTTTTGGTCAACTTGGGTCAAACCCAATAACCAAAGCCCAATCAAGGAATAACCCCATAAGCCTAGAAATCAATTTAGGCCCATTAGGCCCAATTAAAATATTAAGGTCCATTAGTCATAATTGGACTTTATGGAAATGGTTTTGGGCCCAATTGGATCCAACCAATTTGCCTAAACCAATCTTGGTACAACCAAGCCCAATAAGCCCAATTACAACTTTTCAAGCCCAAATCCAATTTAAGCCCAATTAATTAAATTATCAAAATTCCAAATTTTATAATCTAATTAACCAAAGTGTATTGCAATAATTAATTACCCAAATCAATATTTCCAAAACACCAATTAGCCTAATTAATCATGCTTATCAACATTAAAACATGTCTGTAGGCATTGCATTTTCGCATGTGAAACCCGATGATGAGCCTCATTTGGAGGCACTACCTTTTGAGTCACGGAAGCCGCGGGAAACGGATATCGGAAGGGGAAATTCAGAACAAACAAGCTCACTGTCTTCGTTAGTGCTGTGTTCGCTACTTCGTTTGAACGGGAAACAGATTGCGGGCGTTCGTGTCGGGTTCGAGGAAGCGTTCGAATGGTGTCGGTAATTCTGGTTTTGCTGCTAGCCTCACGCCCAGCCCATTTAGCTCCCCAAAGCCCATAAAACACATCCCAAATTAAATAAATAAATATTAATTTAAATATTAAACATTAATAAAAAATATTAAACCATTTACCAATTAAATAAAATATTTACCTAAACTAAAAACAAGACATTGCCTAATTAAAATCAATCTTAACCAATTAAAGCCAATCATATATTTGACTTCCTAATCTAATAATATATTTACCAATATAAATATTTGTACCTAAACCAACACAAATTAAATATTGCAACTTCCTAAATTAAAATATTTTGTCCCCCCCTCAATCCTTTGATTTCCTTGTTTAAAACTAAATCATATCCTAATTAAATGCACAAATCCCTTCCCTTGTCAACCCTAACCCTTCCCTATATAAGCAACCCCTAACCAAGGCCATTCCTCTCCTGGACACAACACAAAAATCACACCCAAACTCTCTCGAAATCTTTCTAGACTCTCTCTACACACCCAAGACTAAACAAACAAGCAAAAAGAGAAAAACCCTTCACACATACACAAGAAAGAAAACAAAGAAACCACCACAAGCCACCACCCTCCATAGCCGAAACAGCCACCTATACAGCAGCCCTCCCCCACCGAAAATCACACACAAACCACACCCTAAAACACGCCTAAACAACCTCCTAGATTACCTTAAACACAGCAGCCCAAATCCTTAAAAAACAGTAACATAAAACTACATAGATAATACTTAAAAATAATCACATATAATTGCACTAAGAACCCACACAAACTTGGAATAGTTCTTTGAAAGCGTTGAAACAGGTGGCCCGTGCAGTGAGCAGCAAGACAGGAGCCGAATAGGAGCAGAACGGAGTTCGAACCGTAAGCAAAACAGCGAATCAGTGAGCTAGGACGTTGAACCAGTGGACCAGAAAAGTTGCGGAGCTTTACCCCCTTTCGATTTCCGTGGAACGCGAGTCCGAGAGACGGCTTAAAAGGTTAGACCTGAGGGTATCTTTCACACTTATTCTCATTTTATTTTCTGGTCATTTATTTTGATTATATTTTCTGTATTTGTGGTATCTGTTGTGTGTATGATGTATGTTGTGGGTATTGGATGAATGAGAGATGTGTCAACTCTCGCGGTATATCGGATGGAAACCCGGACATAAATTTCATAGCCGATTCCGAATGGACGGTAATATGATCTGTACTCGGGCCACAACTCCACGTACCGCTTGGGGTAACGGCACCATCTTTCTGTTGTTTGTTGCTTTTGTTATTTAGTTTTCTTTACTTGAATTCAATATGTCGTTAGTTGTGCATGATTCAACCAAGCGCATGGGCTTAGTGAGTTAGTCCAAGGTCCTCCATTTGGGAGACAAAGAGCAGAAAAGGCCACCTTCGTGACACTACTTCGCCGCGCCGGTTGATGTATGTTCGGTTGGACGCGAGATACGTTAATCGGGCATACTTAGTTTGATATTATTATCTTTATTTTGTATTGTATAAGTCAATCGAGCGCATGGGCTTAGTAAATGTGATGTGAGATCCCTTATGGGGAGGGGCTAAAAGCCCTTTACCACGATGCTTGCCGCGCCGTTGGTTGATGTGTGTTCAGTGGATGTAAGATGTGTTCAATCGGGCATACTTGGTTGATATGATTGGTTCTATTCTTGTATGTGTGATGTGACGCGCATGGGCTTAGTATGTTGGTCTAAAGGTTCCTCTCTTTGAGAGATCAAGAGCCCCAAAAGGTCACCTTTATGGCCGTACTTCGCCGCGCCTTTATTTTGTGTGTTTATGTATTGTGTCTCATTTCACGCATCAGGTCTGTTCCCGTTCGAACGCGTTTACGAACGCACTTGAACGCGCATGTCTTTTTGCCTTATTATGTGTCAGGTCTCATTTCCGTTCGAACGCGTTTACGACGCTACTCGAACGTGAGCATTCTGTCTCATTTCCATTCGAACGCGTTTACGAACGCTACTCGAACGTGAGCATTCTGTTTCATTTCCGTTCGAACGCGTTTACGAACGCTACTCGAACGTGAGCATTCTGTTTCATTTCCGTTCGAACGCGTTTACGAACGCTACACGAACGCGAACACACTGAACTGAGTCTTTTTCATTAGATTTCATGCATAGTTTTCCTAGTAGCTATCTCCACATGTATAAATGCAAATATGTTGATGTATTACAATTCATATGCTTGTGTCATGATAACATTTGAGTATTATTCTTGCGGTATATCGGATGGAAACCCAGACGTAAATTCCGTAGCCGATTCGAATGGACGGTTATTAGTGCGGTCTGTACTTGGGCTACAATTCCACGTACCACTTGGAAAAGTACCCATATGTGTGCTTGTATGGTTAACATGTGTGCTTGTATGGTTAATATGTGTGCTTGTGTTTTCCTGAATGTGATATGCAAGTAACGTTGTATGTTAGTTGCTATCTTGATATATGTTAAGCATGCAAATTTAAATGTAAGATATATGTGAAATGCGTACATAAGTTTTATTTTACACATGAGAATTTAGAAGCATGATACTCTGGGAAATAAGTGTTACTTAAGCTTAGTAAATTATTACATGAATCCTTTCATTACAAGTGACATAAGTAAGGGACCATTCCGAACCCAACGGTTGAGGTCTTCCCTTGCGAGGGGTGAGTGGCGGCCTTAAATCTTTGTCCCGGTTCACACCGGGTGGCGACTCCATGTTATGTAATCCTTCCCCAACAGGCCGCGAGCCTAGGAACGGCGTCGCCCAGGTCCTGTGTCCTACAATGTCCAACACATTTGAAACAAAAATCAAACCCAATTTCATGCTACAAGCTCATGGTAATTTGGGTAATTTGTCCAATTTCAAAATTCAATCCAATTAATTCTCAAATCAAACCCAATTTTATTTTGTGTTTATGTATTGCGTCTCATTTCACGCATCAGGTCTGTTCCCGTTCGAACGCGTTTACAAACGCAACTCGAACGCACATGTGTTTTTGCCTTATTATGTGTCAGGTCTCGTATCCGTTCGAACGCGTTAACAAACGCCATACGAACGTGAGCTTTCTGTCTCATTTCCGTTCGAACGCGTTTACGAACGCTACTCGAACGTGAGCATTCTGTCTCATTTCCATTCGAACGCGTTTACGAACGCTACTCGAACGTGAGCATTCTGTTTCATTTCCGTTCGAACGCGTTTACGAACGCTACTCGAACGTGAGCATTCTGTTTCATTTCCGTTCGAACGCGTTTACGAACGCTACACGAACGCGAACACACTGAACTGAGTCTTTTTCATTAGATTTCATGCATAGTTTTCCTAGTAGCTATCTCCATGTATATAATGCAAATATGTTGATGTATTACAATTCATTGCTTGTGTCATGATAACATTTGAGTATTATTTCTTGCGGTATATCGGATGGAAACCCAGACGTAAATTCCGTAGCCGATTCCGAATGGACGGTAGTGCGGTCTGTACTTGGGCTACAATTCCACGTACCACTTGGAAAAGTACCCATATGTGTGCTTGTATGGTTAACATGTGTGCTTGTATGGTTAATATGTGTGCTTGTTTTTCCTGAATGTGATATGCAAGTAAAGTTGTATGTTAGTTGCTATCTTGATATATGTTAAGCATGCAAATTTAAATGTAAGATATATGTGAAATGCGTACAGTTTTATTTTACACATGAGAATTTAGAAGCATGATACTCTTGGAAATAAGTGTTACTTAAGCTTAGTTAAATTATTACATGAATCCTTTCATTACAAGTGACATAAGTAAGGGACCATTCCGAACCCAACGGTTTGAGGTCTTCCCTTGCGAGGGGTGAGTGCGGCCTTAAATCTTTGTCCCGGTTCACACCGGGTGGCGACTCCATGTTATGTAATCCTTCCCAACTAGGCCGCGAGCCTAGGAACGGCGTCGCCCAGGTCCTGTTGTCCTACAGTCTGGCGACTCCACTGGGGATATGAGAATTGGCCCCGAAATATTGTCTTGTAATGAGTGGATTTATGTTTTAATTGGCCATGCCTATAGTGGATAAGTGAGGGTTTTAATCAAGGGCACTTTGAGGCTAGGTAATGGTTTGGTGTCTTCCTTCACTCACTACCTTTCTAGAAGGAAAAGCGCTGTGAGGATACCTACATGACCATCTACTCGTAGCCTTTGTGATGGACTAATTTGGAGGACTCGTTGTTTATTCCTGACAACAAGCGATAAGAGCCTAAGAGGCTTGGGTATTTAAGTGAGCCTCGCTCCACCTTCCCTCTGGGGAATCTACAACGGGAAATCCATTTGACAGTCCGTCACACACCATAGCTCATTGGCACGTACCTTAGTGTATAAAAAGGGATACGCTCACTTGGTCGCTTGAACCCTTGAGTGGGGAGACCTAGTTGTGGGCTATCCTTCGCCAGTGAGAGCCTTTGTCCATACTCTTGCAAATCCACCCATAGACTGGTTTGTATGGTTAAAGTAACAATTATTTCCTTGAGTATGTGCTTGTGGACCATCCTCATTTGGATGCAGTTGGACTATTGTCAGAAATGCGAGCTTGCTGGGCCATTTAAACTGGAGCAAGTTCGTACTGTATGATTATTAGGCCTAAGGCTTCTGAAATGTTGATGGGCCATTATGTAAAAATTATTAAGTTATGTTTGCATTATCTCCCTTCTATGCTTATGTTTGGGAACATCACCGTTTGGATCCATTTGGACCATTTGTCATGGGATATGGACTTGTTGGGCCATTTAAACTGGGACAAGAACGTATTTCATGACTATTGGGCCAAAAGCTTCTAAGTGATTGATGGGCCACCTTGTGCTTGTTTTCGGAATATTATCATTTGGATTTAGTTGGGCTCTTTGCCATAAGACATGAACTCGTTGGGCCATTTAAACTGGGACGGGTTCCCCTTATGACAGTTGTCCCAAAGCTTCTAAAATGATAATAGGCCGATTTGTTTGAGAATTTTATTTGATTTTTTTATATTGTTATATATTTCTTATGCATATCATGCATACATATACCCTGTTAACATCCTCTGTGTCTTAAAAGACACCATAGATACCGTTTGGGTTAGAGAAGGAACCAGACTCACTAAAAGAACAAGTATGAGTGAATCCGATAATGAGGTGTCCCGTATGATCAGTTAGAGAATGGTCTCGCCAAGATCACTGAACAGTTGCAGGCTTTAACTACGCTATGGCTGGTATAGCTGGGTCTCGTGCCGGGGTTCATTCTGGGGATGTAAGGCAAGAGGAATCTCCGAACAGATTGGGGGATGATATCCCCGCTTTTGACGATGATATGGCAGAGTATGCAGCAGGCAGAGTATCTGGGTCTCAGACAGAGTTGCAGAAACTTTGGGATCAGGTTGAGTCAATTACCCGCAAGATGAGGGGTAAGAATGAGGATCTGCTGGATTATGACACTTTGACTTTTGAGGAACAGTTGCCTGCACATTTCAAGATGCCGGATATGGCTAAGTTCAACGGGAATGGGGATCCGAGGGTGCATCTCCGACAGTTTGTATCAGTCATGAGTTCAGTTGGCTTGTCTCAACGCCAGGTACAGAAGATGTTTGGAATGTCGCTTGAAGGAGCTCCTGTGGTATGTTACCACAGTTTGGAGAAGAAAGTAAAGGAAGATTGGAGGGAGTGGCTGATGCTTTCCTGAAGCAATATGTCACTGACTTGGAGATCGATTTGTCACTCCGTGATCTGGAGAATGTTAAGCAGAAAGCGGAGGAGAGTTTTAAGGAGTATGTGGACCGGTGGGGGGGTCAATTTATTGAAAATGCAGACTAGGCCTTCGGAGAAGGATCAGATCAAGATGATTATCAAGGGCACCAAGCCCTCCATTTACGGCAAGTTGAGGAGGATGGCCTCCATGATTGCAGACTTTCGGCAGTTGAGGGAAACTGTCATGGATATTGAGGAAGAAGAGGCCGAGAATAGAAAATTCTATGGTCTGAACAGAAGCCCATTGGGGGAACATCGGGAACAAAGCCCGTTTCTGCTGAAGTTGCTGCCTATCCGGAACAGGCAGTTTTCCAACTTGGGAAGGCCCCTGTCTAAGGTGCTAGAGAAGTTGAAGAGGCAAGGGCTTTTAAAACCCTTGGATACCAAACCATTACTCAATCCCCTACCACCACATATTAACCTGAGCCTTATTGCCACTTCCACCAACAAAAAGGCCATGACACCGACAACTGCGCCCGACTCCGCCATGAAATCCAAGACCTAATAGACTCAAAGAAAATACCAACCCAGAAACAGAACAGCCCGATACACACAGAAACCCCTTACCCAACTACCGTGCGTACCACCACCAGCCTATATGATCAATTCTGGCCTTCCAGAGGACCTTGTCCTAAAATCCTTTCACCCTCAAGCCTTTTGCCTGGGAATCTGGGATAGCACTAGTGAGGATGAGTTCGAGCAGAAGAAGAACTTTTGGCTTGATTTCTCTAGCAGTGATGAGGAGGAAGTAAGGGGAATGACACGTAGCGGTCGTTTTTACAATGATATGGCGGAAAAGGGTAAGGAAGCTTTGACAGATGGTAGAGAAGTGGTTGAGGCTGCAGAAAATACTGAAGGGGATATAGTGCTGAGGCAATTGAGGAAGACTAGAGGACAAGTCAGTATCTGGGAACTATTATGTGCATCTCGGGAGCATAGACAGGCTATGGTTGAGGCCTTGAGCAAGATTGTGGTACCGGAGGATGCCAACCCCGCAATGTTTGTTGGGTCGGTTCAGAAGGAAGCTTTGCAGATATCCTTTTCTGAGGATGATCTCCCGCCGGAAGGGAGGAATCATAATAGGCCTTTATTTATCAGGGCCGAAGTGAGGGGCAAGAAAACTTCATGTGTGATGGTGGATGACGGTTCGTCCATCAATGTGTGCCCGTTGAAAATTCTGGCAAGATTGGGTATGAAAGCAACAGACTTGGACCCCTCCAGTATGACTATTAAAGCTTATGATGACAGTAAGCGGGGAGTTGAGGGTACCTTGTGGCTATGGTCAAGGTAGGGCCGATTGAAGATGAGGTTGAGTTCACAGTGCTGGACATCCCAACCACTTTTGCTTTATTGTTGGGAAGGCCTTGGTTTCACAAGCTTGGGGGCGTGCCTTCCACTTTGCATCAGATGATCAGATTCCCGTATGAGGGAGAGATTGTTACCATCCGGGCTGAGTTAGACAATGCCGTGGCTGCCTTGGGAGATACTACCTTTCACGAGGTTCCAGGTATCAGCCACTTTTGAGGAGTGGGTGGATCCTAGAGTGGCTAGGATTATGGAGAAAATGAAGTTTGAGCCGTGTGAGCCGGGTAAAGGTTCAAAATTGCCGGATTTCAGAGGACAAGACTACTCGGAAGGGTTTGGGGTACAAATCTGACGAAGAGAAGCCGAAGGTCAAGAAGAAGGGCCTGAAACTGATGGAGTGCTTTGTGAAGGCTTCAGGGTATCAAGGAGAGCCTGAACCTGTGAAAGTCAATGGGATTGTGGTGCCTGGGTTGAGATCTTCCAGGATTGGTTGGGTGAGAAAACCACTGACTAGAGAAACTGCGGGGCGGAAACGGAGATTTGGGAGGAGGAAAAAATTGATGAAGTTAGAGAGCCTGACTCTGGAAGAAGATGAGAAGCCTGAAGAAGACCTGATTGCAAGAGGAAGAAGTGTCTCTGGATGATGAAGACATTTACCTTCCTGATTTGTTTGAATGTACTTCCGCATATCCAATAATAAAGACATTTCTTTTGCTTACTTGCCTGAGTCATTCCCGTTTTTTTTACTCTGCATGAATCAAGCATATTTGACATCAGTTCAGCCAGAACTATTGCATTTAACTGGGTACACTTGAGAACCCCAAAGAAATTTTAATTGCAAGTGAAGTAACCTCCGAAGAGAGGAGAAACTAGAACAAGTGTTGGTCAGATATGCCAAAGTATTTGCTTGGTCTTATGAGGACATGCCCGGGGTAGACAGAAACATTGCCCAGCACACAATACCAACTTATCCGAATATGAGGCCAGTAAAGCAGAAACTTCGACGGATGAGACCGGAATGGGCTGAGAAAGTCAGAGAGGAAGTTAAGAAACAGATAGATGTGGGGGTTCCTGGAAGTGGTAAAAATCCTGAATGGTTGGCTAACATAGTACCCCGGTACCGAAGAAAGATGGGAAGGTCAGAATGTGTGTAGACTACAGAGATCTCAATAAAGCTTGTCCGAAAGATGATTTCCCTTTGCCGCATATAGATGTTCTGGTTGATTAGTGCGGCTTTGTCTGCTATGTATTCATTTGCAGATGGATTTTCAGGGTACAATCAGGTTCTCATGGCTGAAGAAGATAAAACAAGACTGCATTTGTTACCGAGTGGGGTACCTATTGTTACAAGGTAATGCCATTTGGGCTTAAGAATGCAGGAGCTACTTATCAGCGGATGGCCACTACACTCTTCCATGACTTGATGCACAAGAGATTGAGGTGTATGTGGATGACATGATGGTGAAATCAGAAACGAGAGTTGGGCATATTGAGGCATTGGAAAGGTTCCTCCAGAGAGTTGACAGATATAACCTGCGGCTTAATCCCAAGCAATGTGTTGTTTGGGGTGACATCAGGGAAGTTGCTTGGTCATACAGTGGGAATGGGCGGAATAAGAGGTAGACTCCGAAAGATCAAGGCAATCACAGAAATGCCTGCACCGAAGACAGAAAAGGAAGTCAGGCATTCTTGGGGGAAGATTCAGTACATCAGTCGGTTTATTGCCCAAGTTGACATCGGTATGTGAACCTATCTTCAAACTGTTGAGAAAAGATCAGCCCGTGAGATGGAATGAACAGTGTCAGCCCGCCTTCGACAGAATCAGAGAGTACTTGGTGAAGCCACCCGTATGAAACCTCCGAGGTCGGGTAGACCTTTGATATTGTATTTGGCTATAGAATCAGAAGCATTGGGAGGTATGATGGTACAGGCAGATGAGACAGGGGTAGAAATGCAGTTTATATCTGAGTAAGAAGATGGTCCCGTATGAGGCTCGATATCAGGAGGTGAGAAGATCTGTCTTGCAGAGTGGTATGGGCTTCCAGAAAGTTGCGACATACTTCCCGTCTTACAAGATCCAGGTGGTGGCAAAGGAGAATCCTCTGAAATATCTTCATTCAGTGCCTTCACTAGTGGGAAAACTGGGCCGATGGTTGGTATTGTTGACAGAGTTTGACATCGAGTATATCACCTCCAAAGTGATCACGGGACGAGCAAGTAGCGAGGAGTTTCTGGCATTGCAACCTGTTGAGGGGGATGATCAGTATAAGTTTGAGTTTCCAGATGAAGAGATCCAAGCAATAACAGTTCAGAGATGGAAGATGTATTTTACGGAGCAGTGAATTACAAGGGAGCCGGAATTGGGATCTGATCGTGATAGTAACCCCCGAGGGAGAGACTTTGCCTTTGGCCAAGAGGTTGACATTCAGAGTGACTAATAACATGGCCGAGTATGAAGCGTTGTGCTTTTTGGCTTGACAGCATTGATAGCCTTGAAGGCCGGAAGTGTGGAAATCTACGGAGATTCTATGTTAGTAGTCCAGCAGATGCGAGGAGAATGGGAATTGAAGGAAGAACGGTTGAAGCCTTACCTTTTTCACCTCAGAAAATTGGCACAGGATATCCCGAGTGTAAGTTTCAGCACCTACC